>CAVMGG010000580.1:0-27146 GCA_963680895.1 Fragum sueziense
AAATCGGCTATCTTGTACGTTTTCGAAATGCGTACGTCCCTCTATGCCTTTTCTATTAGGGGTATGAAAACCCGGTCTTATTTGGGAAAGAATTAAGGGGGAATGCTCCAGTTTCCTAAATTTTTTCCCAATAATAGAATTTATTTATATCTTGTATGTTGAAATTACAGGTTATTGTCAATTGAAAAATAAAATAAAAATGGAGTCAGCGATCTTGTTTGAATTTTATAGGCATTCGTATCACATACCCCTCCATCGAAAAAATGCACAATTTCTTGCACCTGTCCAAGGTCACTAAAATGCTAAGAAAATGCCGTATATATTCATCGTTTAGTCCCGAAAACGGATTTAAAGTAACGTCTTACGTTTAATAAGAACAGAAACCCCAAAATATGTGCTATTATAAACGCGTAAATGTATAAAACAGCATGCTCACGTGTTCGGTTAGATCAGCGAAGCTGGAGTGTTTTATGTCAAAATTTGCATATTTTTGGAAATATTTCAAGTTCTACATAATAGAATTTGATAAAACTCCCTCATTGTATTAAGCAACATTTCCTGGTAATAATTCAAAAAGAAAATGTATAGGTCAGCGCACTTATTAGTGAATTACAGCAATTTTTATCAGCTACACATGAATAAAATGACGCAAAAAGTGGTAACTACATACACACTTACGACTGTCTTGCTCTAAATAATCGATTTCCATCTCGAGGAAATCAGTTTCGAATTATAAATACATTTTCGCCGTCGAAAATGGTAAATTGTAATGATGTGTTATATCATTGAAAATATGGTAGCGAAACATATTGGTACGAAACATTTGATTTACTACAGTAATGACCGAGTGTTCCGAAAAACTGGAGAATTCCCCCTTAAGATAAAAAAAAGATCATTTCTTAACGATTTTCTATCCCAACAAGGTCGGCTATCGTCTATTCTTGTAACTTCTGCCTTATTTCTTCCCTACAAGAACAGAGCTTGGGATAACATTGAGACAAGAGAAGAAAATGATGATGAGCAACGTTTTCTCAATTTACCTTAGAACGTTTTCTTTACTATAATGCAGGCCTCCACAATTTTAGATCTTGACCAACACAAATTTTGCCGTCTGCAGCTTTGAAATTTGGACAGTCTAAGTCTTTGCTGTTTAAGAAAGGCTTAAAACCGCATGATGCATTGATGATGAAATCCAAGAGCGATAATCGTATGACTTTGTTAATATATATTTTTTTGTCAACGCTTTCAAAATAAGAATGAAGTTTTCTTGATTTTTCTTCTTAGAAATACAATGTACTTTATTCCCCATATTAAACGATCAACACATGCGAAATACTATTGTTTGTCCGAAACTGCGTCATGGTTAACTGGATAAAAAGATTATAATCGTTGTTCCCTACTTCAGTTGAACCCAACATACCATCCAGCATCGATGAAGGTCGATATAGTCGTTTTTCAACAAAAACCTCGTAACTGCAGCTTGTTTTAAGCTGCAGTTACGAGATTTTCGTTGAAAAACGACGATATATTCAATTCTCAACCGTATAACCCTTTTCCAAACTGTGACATTTTTAGACTAATCCAATTTGGAAGTTGTCGCAGACGACAACGTAATTCATGTCAAGGGTAGAATATTTGCATATTATTAGGCAAAAACATGGAGGGGGAAAAGAGTAATTGCTGATTATCAGCAATTCCTTATTCTCTCTCAATGTTTCCTCTAGCACGTTCTACCAGGCCTGACAAAGCCAGGTTGTGTGCGGGAAAGGTTTAAAATGAAGAGAGGGCTAAACAAGTACCATAGAGATAAAACATTGTTGGAATTTAATGTTGAATGGTACTTATCGCCAGAACAAAGCCAACTCTTCAACATTTTCAAATTCCGACAAGTTTGTTATCAAACGACCTAGAGTGCTCCAGTTTTGCTTTACAATTCCATAAACAACAAATTTAAAGGTCTGTCCAATTTCAAGGGTGTTGCAGACAAAAATGTAGGTCCCTTTGTTTAAAAATCAGAGTATTTAAACGTCATAGCATAGACGCCATTGGGGAAAAGATAGAGAGTGCTGGTTGTCAGCATTTTCTTGAACCCTTGTCCAAACTTTCATATGTAAGAGACAGATTCGGAAACATTGCTGTAATATAAGAAATTGAATATAACCACAATTTTCTCTTGTTGTCTCAATATTTTGAGCTGCATTGCTATTTTTTTAATCTTCATCAGCATCCGCTTTGTCGTCAACGGTCTAAAGTTTTGTGGCAAAATGCAAAAGAATGGGTTAAAATGCTTATTTTCGACCATAATGTTTAAATTACAAGCAATCTCTCGTTTTAAAAGCACTAGAAGAAACAGCTTTAGAAAAAAACACAACGAAGAAAAAACACACTAAAAACGTCATTTTGCTTTTTCCTTATTTTTTGCTGTGCGATTTTTATACAACTTTTAGAATGTTGGTAGTTTTTATTATTTGTAACCGTTATCAATTTTAACCAACCTAAAATATTGTTGTCTGAGAAAAGGTTTAATTTTTATAAAATATTGAAAAAAAGAGAAAGAAAATAGCAACAACAATAAAACTCAAGGTCTAATAAGCATAGGCCTACAAGTTGTAATATACACGTGATTAGTTTGCGTGCACCGGATGTCTTTTGGTTCTTTGTTATTCTTATCTCTTTATTTGTTGACCCTCTTCCAAACGACAAAATTTTGAACTGCGCCAATTTGAAAGCTTTGCAGACGACAAGATAATTGATGTCAAAAGTAATAATTGTCATGACAAAAAATATTTTGATAAAAAGGAGAAATTGTTTACTAGTAGCATTTACTTCTTTTCTCTCAAGATTTTCTCCAACTTCGCGTATTCCTACTAGTGACGCCAAATTGGGTAAGCAAACAAAAATGAACGAATATATGGGAAAATGGTCCGTCTGGTTAACGGCACTATGTACAATGTATCAGAAGAGCTTTTGTCCAAATAATGTCTGGTCGGGACCCATTCTGCCCTCTTTCACTTCATAAAGGTAATGGCATACGTTATTATAGGATAATAAGGCTTATGATCGGACTGCACCTACAGTAGGGTACGGAAGGGCAAAACGCTCAGGTGGGGTCAAACGCCCATCTTGATTTTACATTTAGAAAGATGCCCATTTAATTTTTACACCGAAACGTCATTCAATTATCAGTATGCGAATAATTGTTTATTTTGCATTATGTTTGATCTAATATTTGGGCAATGGGTTTTCTTGTGTATCTTATTCCAGTCTGAGTATTCAATCAACAAAAATACACAGAGATAAAAAGAAAAAAAATATATATTAACACAGTTTTTTTCAATGGAAAAAAATTAAATCACCCACCCCCTTTGGGGCAAAATGCCAATGCTGCTTTGGGTCAAAACGCTCATTCCAAGGGCAAAACGGTGGACATTTTGCACCTTGCATGGGTAAGTAGATATTCAGAAGTAATTGCATTTTTCATTAAAACTCAAAGAATGACTAAGGCTGGTACATATGACGAAATCCATTTACATTTCGTTGTCTACAAAAGAAATACTGGCAAAACAGACCGACTTTTCGCGAATATGTCAAACTTAGGCTATATGCTACCTGATGGATCGTCGTTTTTTTTTGTTAAAAAGAGACAATAAGACCATTTAATCTACTTTAAAGGAGTCTGAAAAAGAACATAACACCAGTATGGTTTAATTTGACTCATTGGAAGATGCTGTAGACAAAGGACAGTAATACGTAATCACTTTTATACACATATGTAACTTATGCCTAAATCTAGCCTTTACGCTTGATAAAAAATGTTGAAAATATGGTAGAACCCATCCAAAATATATTTTTCCTGGCATGTAAATTACAAATTATTTATATTCCTATTTTCCCCAAGATATCTTTAAATTAGAATTTTCATTTTTCATATGGGGTATAAAGCCACGTGGAGGCTTCATGCCCCACTCCTATAAGGCGTTATGCCCCGAGGGTGGGGCAAAAAGGCAAAATTCGGAGAAAAAAGTTTTAACGACAGTCATTTTTTAAATCAAATGACAAAGCGTCTTTGTGTATAGACATTTGGGACAAAGGGCAAAGTTTAGTTTCACATTTATATCATTTGCTTGTTTTGTGCTACTGCGCTCTTTCCTTAAGGGGTCGGTTTTGCCCCTCCTTACCCTTTTACACAAGCTGATCTAAATATAAGTTGGTCTTATATAGGGTTAATTCACCTTTTTGAGGTCGTTAACATTCTCAGAGGCCCAAAAAATACGTTATCGACCGAGACCGAAGGTCGAGGTCGATAACGTATTTTGTGGGCCTCTGAGAATGTTAACGACCGAAAAAAGGTGAATTGACGCTATTATTGCATAAAAAGCATGAAATTCCAATGATAACTTACCCCAAACCCCTTCATATGTGCAAAAAATGAACCGAGGTGAGATAAGAAAATGTCCGCCATTGTTGTTTTGTTCTGATAAATCTTCCGAGAATTTTTTGTTATGCGTGACGTCGGTAAAACGACGTTACGTCATTATTTGGCGCCAAAAGGCGAACGTCGCTTATTTAACGTAAGACGTTGAGAATTTTGCGGGAAAAGAGACAATTGTTTATTTTGCAGGGTAAAATCGAGGATATTTGAGTGCAAAGCCGGTCCGATATCGCACTGAATATAGACCGGTTTTCACGATATCGGGACGGTTTCGCCCCGTTATTCAATGTCAATAACGGCCTAAAAACACACATCTTATGCAATAATATGCAATAATGTGTCGTTTTGGTTTCACTCCCTCTTGTCTGTCGCCCTGGTTACCCTTTTGCTTTCCTTAATTATTTTCTATTTTCGTAAACAGAGTTAGAAAGTGGTTTGGCGTCTAACAACAACAACAAAATAAAAAGATAAAATCTGTTTAATGCATTTAAAACTAAAATTATATCCACAATAACGAAGTGAATACCTAAACCACCTTGTTATGTTATCATTTACTGTTTAGAAAAGGCGTGTTTTGACGTGAGTAGTAGAAACTGCTCGGCTAAACATTGAGACAAAAGATAAAAATGCCGAGAATCAGCATTTACACCATAAAGGGCAGAAGAAATACTGTCAAAATGCTGTCAAATTCATTTGCTGTCAAATTCATCAGCCAAAAAAGCCACCATATATGTTTAGACATCAACTGACATAATTACGTAACTGTCATTAGTTTTCGCGTCAAAAATGACGTTAACGCCGTGTAACGTTGTCAGATCAAAACAAGCCGTCATAAAATTGAACACATATTTGACGATGACCCTCTCTCTAATTGATGAAATGTTTTCCCTCTCTTGGCCCTGTATACCGCGTCGACAACCTAAAAAAGAGACGTTCTACATACATACGTCGCTTTTCAACAAAAACCTCGTAACTTCAGCTTGTTTTATGCTGCAGCTACAAGGTTTTTGGTGAAAAGCAGCGATAATTAATTTTCTTTATCACTTTCCTTAACAAGAACTGGTTTTGACCTACTTAATAGAATGACTATGGAAAATTTTGAGGCAAAAGAAGAAAATGCTGATAATCGAAATTTACGTCTTTTGTCTTGATATTTTAAATGCTACATCGCACACATATCTGATCATTAGGTAACAACACCCATTTTGTCCTCGTCAGCTACTTTTCAAATGAACCACCCAAAGGATGGGTTGCAATAAGGGATCAAAAAATAGATTTTCTTTAAATTTCGTGGATTGATAGGGTTACATAATATCTTTAATTTGTATGTGTAAAAAATCTGGTTTCGGCTTATTTTTTGAGATATGGGTAAATAAAGTGGGTGGGGTAAGATGGACTGAAACACAGTAGGGGTTATTCTAAGTCGCCTATCTTTCTTATTTTTAGCCCAAGATGCGTGAAAATTTGTATGCATGTTTTGTGATATATGCGTTAAACATTTATGGGCTTACATTAGATATTCCATTTATATCTTTTCCGTAATATTCATTCTTCTTTCTTTCGAAGAATTTCGCTATTTTTTAACGACCAACTTTACCAAACTATCTCCACACGTTTTATTTGAAACCCGATTTCTATGAAACTTTACAGATATTTTGTCCAGATATTAATGTAACTTTGTGTGAAATTTGAAAGAAAGGCGTTGGCCCGTTGTTGAGATATTTGACCTTGATCTTCAAAATTACTTCAAAACTCCGGAAATGCCAAAATGTGATAGTTAAAGCGCCAATTTTATTCATAAGGATTGGAAACATGGTTTCTTTTTATTGTTCCTAATGAGTTTCGTAGCAATATTTACTTTTTTGTATCGTACAACCCATTCGGAAGAATGGGAAAGAAAAAAATCTTTTTACTTCTCAGTTTTCTTATCAAACTAAATATTGCACATGAAACATGTCTACGCGGAAAGCGCTGTGATTAATATTACTACCACAGGTGAGTGAAATTAAATGTTAGCATTATGTTAAGATTGCTAGAATTAACAAAGCTTTATATGCAACTTGAATTGTCTCAGAGTTTATATTCATTCATTCATCTCATGATGGACAAAAATTATCAATTTGCTAGGAGAAAACATTTTTAGATTGTATTTCTTATGTGGTTATAAAGAAGACGCATTGTGAATGATTTTACTAAATGACCAAATGTGCTTACAATTAATTAACTTAAGCTAAATATTTATATAACATTAGATAATATCAACAAAAAGAAAATAATGTTAAATGTATAGACAGGCCTTAAACAAATATCTGTCTATCAATGATTTCATTAGATGAAATGGCCGGGTAACTCTGAGAGGTGACCAAGTTTATTATATTGATTATATCAATTTTAACGGTAAAATCATACAATAAAAACCCCAACCATGTGTGAAATGCATTCTTTTATGAATGGGCTGTCACATGCCATTCAACCCTATCCATTTTCCCAACAATGCGTAGTTTTAACGGACATTCGCGAATTTGATGTTATTTTGAAGGTCAAGGTCACATATCTCAACAACGGGCCAACGATTTTCTTTCCAATTTCACACAAAGTTACAATAATATCTGCATAATACATCTGTAAAGTTTCATAAAAATCGTCTTTCAAATAAAACGTGTGGAGATAGTTTGGTAAAGTTGGTCGCTAAAAAATAGCGAAATTTGGCGAAAGAAAGAAGAATGAATATTACGGAAAAGATATAAATGGAATAGCTAATGTAAGCCCATAAATGTTTAACGCATATATCACAAGACACACATACAAATTTTTACGCATCTGAGGCTAAAAATAAGAAAGATAAGTGACTTAGAATGACCCCTACTGTGTTTCAGTCCATCTTACCCCACCCACTTCATTTACCCATATCTCGGAAAATAAGCCGAAACCAGATTTTTTACACATACAAATTAAAGATATTATGTAACCCTATCAATCCACAAAATTTAAAGAAAATCTATTTTTTGACCCCTTATTGCAACCCATCCTTTCTGTTGTTTAGGAAAAGGTTAATTAAAACCAAAACATTTATGATGTTGTTGTTTGCAACATCTTTCAAGTGGAAATACTCCATGTTTTGCCGTTTTGGAAAAGCTAGACTCATTTTATTTACTGATTTATTTATCTATTTCAGCCGGGATCTGGAAAACGGTGCCTTAAGGCGTTTGAGCCCAACATGGTCCCTGATCAGCCTCCTGCGTATACACACAGTCTGATCAAGAACCATGTTGTTCTCCAATAGCTTCTTCGTGACGTGTAGCAAACGCAAGAGAATACCATGGGTCCTAGTCAGACTGCGCTTATACACAGGCTGATCTTGAAACATGTCCGTCGTGCTTTCAGGACCCTTTTCTATATCCCGGATCATTCATTCATTCATTCATTCATTCATTCATTCATGTATTCATTCATTCATTCATTCATTCATTCATTTACCTCATCCTCATAAGGATAGCCCCCTTGTGCATAACGTGAATATAGACATCGTCCGTTAATAAACACCTCGAATGAATCTGAAAAATAACAAAACAAGGGAGGTAATCCAAATACGAATATACATTGAGTAATTCCGAATTATCTTTCTCGAATCTACAACACTTATTTTCCCGTCACATTTGTAAAGGCGACATACCCCGAAAAATGACATGACAGAGCATCTCTAGCTAATAGCTAGAGATGCTCTGTCATGTCATTTATCGAGAACTATATTATACATCATGTATGTATAATGGGTCAATGTCCTAAAATATGAACAAAATATGTCTATAGATGTCTGGACAACACCGACGAACCGGAAGTCAATAAACACACTGACCAGTACGCGTTTCAAGGAAAAAGTAGGCTATGATCGAAAAGGTAGAAATCTTTGTTTAAAGTCTGCATAATTATGATCTATCCAAAACAGTTAAAAATTTGAAGAATTTCTCCAATTGTCCAAATTCAAAATTATCAAAGACCACAACAAAAGCAGACATGCGTATCGTAAAACATAGAATAAATAATGTGAAAATGGCGACATTTGCCCATTTTCTCTCAAGCTTTTCTAAAACGCGTATGCAATTTTTCATGGAATACAGAAATTTGTTTGAAACAGGATTTATTTGCGGTTGTACAGTACTGTTACTCTTTCCAAACAGCAGATTTAGACAAGTAAATATTGAAATCTTTCGCATTATCCAATTTGATGATTGCATGAATGGAAAATGGAAAACGACACAAAGGGGGGACGCAAACCCCCAACACAAACCTAAAAAAATACCAAATAATAATACTGATAAAAAATCAATCATATATACTTCGCTGCTTTTCTTTAAAAACCTCATAACTACAGTTTTAATCAAACTGTAGTTATGAGGTTCTTGAAGAAAAGCGACGCTATCTCTCATCCATACCCACAGGGGATCGAAACATAACTCAATGTGCCTACAGTTGTCGCCACATCGTATGGCACAATGTTTATATTTTGTTCAAATGTATTAATCGTTCAAATTAACCCGAGATATTTGCATATTCGGGCCATATTGGGTCACGATTGTGTTGAAATAAATATTTATTTAGCGTTAAATATTAGCCTTTCTTCATGCAAATTCTGTGGTGTAATGGTAAGTATCTCTGATTTTAGATCTGACGGTCAAGGATCGAATCTCAGAAGGTGACTATTTTTTTTATTATTGATAAATATTTTTTCTGCAATTATCATCCTCGTGAATTTCGTTGCTGTTTCCTAAGTTTGGCAGTTTGGGAAAGGGTTAAAAACTAATTTTGTTCTGCCTTTACTTTCAGATATGACGACCTATTGCGCATAACGGATGAGGCGTTTGATCAGATTGGAGCTGAACGATGGGGTCCCGCGTGCAGCAAGGTGGAAAAGGCTATGGATAGTTTATTGGGGTTTTACGCCGTTTTCAACTGCCAGGGTCATATCGCGGCGGTGAAAAAAGGCTATAGAAGAGATGAAACGTGCTGATCACTACCCCGGGAAACCAGCTCCCATTATCATAAATATCACAGGATCAGACACGGAAGATACTGACACAGCTGACGAATGCCCTACGGACACCAGTGCTACTGACAATGCTGACGAGATGTAACTTGGATGTTGAAATGCTATGTTTGAAATGAAATAAAATAATGAAATATACAACTGAAACGAATAGAAATTTTAAATAAATATAAAACTATAAATGAACACAAAGAAAGTATATCAATAGTAAAATTAAAAGATGTAAAGCACATATAATAAAATGAAGAAATAAATGATTCAGGTTCGTTTCGAACCTTGATCTTCAATATCATGAGCCCAACGCGCTATCCAATACGCCACGTAGCCAATTTAGAATTTATGCGAAATGGAATATCTATATATCTCAAAGGTATCTTATTATTTAAATCGACAATACGTGTCAATACCTGAAGCGTGAAATCAGTATGCAAATATCTCAAGTTAAAATGAACAAGCAATAGATCTAATTGAACGCTAAACAAAACATAAACACGTGCCATACGATGTGGCGACAACTGTAAGTGGACTGATTTCTGACATAAACAAGAGGCGCGATCTTTAGAGCGAGATATCTCGAGATTTTTCAAGATATTTTAGGATAAAGCGTTCTTTAGAGCAAGATTTTTAAGACGCTCAATGGGAGGCGCCATTACCCCGTTCGGATATCCTCGGATAATGTCAATCAAGTTTGAGTTTATTGGGGTTTTACGCCGTTTTCAACTACCAGAGTCATATCGCGGCGGCTGGAGCACCTAACCGTGGGTTCCTGGTATTTCCCGCACCAGTACAACCACAATATCCAAACCGAGCCTCCAGCTGCTCTCTCACACAGATGATTCACACCCATTGGTGAGAGACAAATGACTTTTGTCAAATGTCAGAATGGATACTGGCCGAGCCGGGGTTCGAACTCGAGACCCCTGGATTAATGTCAATCAAAGATCGAATCATCGACTCGGAAGTGTGTGTAAGAAGAAATGTTAAGAAATCGCATTTTTTGCCGGAAGTAGCTACGCTTCATAAAGTAGTTTTCGAGGTCATCCAAATGAACAACCATTGCAACTTACGGGACTTGCAGGGTGAAATTATTCTAAAAAGAGAGGACACTGCAAGAGCATGCAACGCATTTCAGTATCATTGTCGCTTTATTGTTGACATTAGTTACGGACAAGCGTTTTCTGTTGTTATTCTATTCTATTCTATTCATAATCTGAAAGTAGATCCACAACATGCATCCAAGGTATGGTTCGACAGAATTGTCCGTGGTGTTCCAAATGGCCATTACCCCATACTTCATGCGGAACGCCTCGGTTAACTCCGTAGAAACAATATAAGAGAGATTTGACCGAATCGTTCCGAATGTTCCATGGTATCATGGTAATGCTCCACACTTCATACAAATGACGTCATGATGACGTCATTTGTATGAAGCATGGAGCATTTGGAACATCTTGGTCAGAACCTAGTTCTTAAAAACGCTTTATCTAACACATTTTAAGAAATCTTAAAAAAATCTCGCTCTAAAGAACGCGCCTCTGTCTGATTTTTGTCGGAATTCGGTCTACTTATACCGAAATCAGTTTGATTAGACAGAGGCCTCAAGGTATGTTTCGATCCCCTGCATCCATACCATATCGCCCATATCTTTCTGAGAACCTAACATCGGGAAATTCGTCCTCTATAGCTAGTCTAATATTATCACAGACGCTCCGGGATGTGCAACCACCACTGTAAAGTAAAGAGAATAATGTCTAAATAGTTAGAATTTGACGTAAAATAGAGCTATCCAAATCAAAATCTTGAAGTAACAAGAGAGTCTAACATCAAAGTATTCTTGTTTACTAATACTATAAGTAGTATAAGTATCGCGCATGCGCTGAAGGGCTTCCGGAGGTCATATGGTAATGGCAAAACAATACGAATAGGTTGGTTATCACTGGTTGGTGAATACCACTTTGGGCCCAGTTCGGCACCAGCTTATGATTATTAAAGCTCAGAGAAATTTCGAGAAGGTTAGAAATAATTTACAATTAAGGTAATTTACCGTCAGTATCCGCTGTGGTACATAATTATTTCAAAATGGTTATTTATGAATTGAAATAGGCCTATAAAGAGAATTGGAATAGGCCTATAAAGAAAAAGCTATATAATGGCATTTTAGCATCTAAAAATAAATAAATAAATAAATAATAAATAAATAAAAAAACCACACACACACACACACACACACACACACACACACACACACACACACACACACACACACACACACACACACACACACACACACACACACACACACACACACACACACACACACACACACACACACACACACACACACACACACACACACACACACACACACACACACACACACACACACACACACACACACACACACACACACACACACACACACACACACACACACACACACACACACACACACACACACACACACACACACACACACACACACACACACACACACACACACACACACACACACACACACACACTCACACACACACACACACACACACACACACACACAAAAAAAAAAAAAAAACCACCATACCCATGTTCGACTATAACATAGATCCTTCTTATCTCTCTCGTCTCGGTGATAGGATAGGGTCGCCTCAACAAAATTGTTCTTACTGGAGGGTTAACCAATTACCAAACAACAGCAATTTAGGCTGGTCCAAATTCAAAGATATTGCAGACGACAATTTCACGTGGTTAAAAGTTAAAATGTTTTGGTCATTTTGTGTTGAAGACATTGTGGGGAATGAGGAAATTGCTTGTCACAAGCAATTTCTTCATTTTCTACAATGTTTTCCAAAGTCCCTATTGAGAGAATGGATTAAGAAAAATTAAACCCATCTATACCCGTGTTCGACTATCACATATATCCGTCTAATCTCCCTCCTCTCGGTTATTGGATATGGTCGTCTCAACAAAATTGGTCGTGCTGGGGCAATGGGTGCTGTCCGAATCGGAACAACAGGCGCATATTTCTCTGGGTTCGAATTAAACTTCTCCCTGGCGTCTCTGATGGCGTCATAGTCGTCGTCATCATAATTATCATAATTGTCATAATTTCTTATTCCGTTTCTAGTCACATTCCGGTCTCTGTACAGCGGCCGGTCGTATAACGAGGTGGCCATTATACATGTACGCAGGCCATTTATAGCATCACTGTGTTCGCTTAATCATAAGTCTCTTATTTCAATGTCCACATTTTAGATGAAAGACACATATCTACTGATATTTGTTAAAACGTTAACGAAAAAACTATAGATGCTACTTATCGGAATAAGGAAATGATTTTCGTTTCCGATTTTTTTAAAACTAGCGTATTGACTGAAAATTACAGTCCCTAACTAAGAATCAACATATAACACTTGACAGTACTCTGGTCGATTTAATACAAAATGATTTTCAAACCCCAAATGAATTTCACATTGACGTTAAAATCCCAAAGTTCAAAATAAGAAATGTAAACAAATAAAGTCTGAACGCCTTTTAACCATGTTTTCACACTATTCAAGAAACCCTTTAACAGTATTATAAATCCTATTTATAAAAGTCTTGTATCTGGCTCATGCTTAACTCGATAAGTCGAAGTAAATTGGGCTCTAGAAATATCTCGAAATATCCATACTTCGACATATCAATATAGTATGCATACATTATCCAGACACAGTCTTTTCTAATGGGAACGTCAAAATCGGGTCTTGTCTGAGAAATCTAGTATTTTAAATTATCATAGAAGTACAGTTCCCGATAAATGACCTGGCAGAGCATTACTGTTGAGACAAAACTTATTTCGACATCAGTGGATCTAGCGGAAACGGCTCTCTGTCGATAAGCATGGGCTGCTCTGCCAGGACATTTATCGTGAGCTATATGTAAAAGAAATGCATGTAGTTTTCAGCCTGTTCCAAATGGGCATTTATCGTTGGTGGAAGATCAAAACCTCGTAACTCCAGCTTTAATAAAGCTGGAGTTACGAGGGTTTGATCTCCCACCGACATCATGTTGATATATATACGAGGTTATGATAGAAAAGAAACGAAGAGGGTATGAAAAAGGGTGGACATAAGGAATAAAACATGGCGAAAAGGAATGAAAGAATGAAAGAGAAAGAATCGTGGTCGAATAGAGAAATAAAGAGAATACAAAGAGGACCAACTGGTTGTCCAAAATATACATGGGAAAAGAAGACAGAAAAAAAACTATCAACGTTTTGGCTGACCAAAATATAAATGGAAAGGGGAAAAGAATGAAAAATATCAAAGTTTCGATCGATCGATTATCGATTGATTGATGTCCTCTTTCACTATCCTATCTTTTCAGTGGTTTCTATTTTTCAATGCAAAGTTGGTGCAAAAAGATGTTAAACTCTCATAGATTTGCTGTATACTTGTCGCAATATTGCTGCAGTTAACTGTATTGAAAACTCGGTAAATGAATGAATATCTGATCAAACTTGTTTAACCCTTTTTCAAACGGCAAAATGTTAGGGTGGTCTAAACTGAGAGGGAGCTGTAGACGACAAAATATTATTGACGTAAAAAGTAGATCATGTATAAAGCATAGCAAATATGAAGAGAAATGGTAAAATTGCAGAAACTTTTTCAGTTATCTCGTCGTTTTTCCAAAACAAGTTCTATTAGGGACGTCAAACAAGGTCTTTTTTAAGAAAAGCTTAATATGGGGTATGTAAAAGATGTTGACCATTTCTCATATATGGCGAGTCCAATTTGAAAGCTGTTGTAGAAGACTAAATGGATGCTAGCTAAGCTAAAATTTGTGAATAATACATCAGAGAAAACATTGATGCATTTTCAGAATTTTCTTCTTGTTTTCACTGTTTTCCGAATCCAATTTTATAAGGGATGCCCAAAACCAGGACTTGTTTGGGAAATGTGTAATCTGTGATGTGCAAAAGGGCCATCATGAAATAAGATGATCCGTAGAAATCACGATGGGTAACCCACGTGACTTTTGGGAAGCGTTCACACTGAAAAATCGTCCGCTTCAAGGTATGTTTTGTTTAATTTCTAAACTTATAATCTACGGATTGTGGTAACATAAAGTGCACCGAACGCGCAATTGAGTGGGCCATTTCCCGATTGTTACTCACTCTGCTCACAATCCAGTGGTTTCTTTCAAACATTCAAGCGAAAGTTTTTTCGGTACAAAACGAAAGTAGAAAGAGTTCGCGTGCACCGAAAAGAACTTTCTCTCGAATGTTTGAAGAAACCACGGGATTCGGAGCAGAGTGAGCTACAAACGGGAATGGCCCTATCAAATGCGCGTACGGTGCACTTTATATCGTCAAAATCCTTAGCGTATAAGCTGAGAAATTAAACAAAACATACCTTGAAGCGGGCGATTTTTCGGTGTGAAAGCTTCCCAAAAGTCACGTGGGTTACCCACCGTGGAAATGTCAAGAGTAAAAACCCACATGTCAGAGATGGCAATTTTACATGACAGTTGAAAGCTGCTGCAGAAGGCCAAGTTTGTATTAAATTATTAACCCATTACCACACTACAATTTGTGGACTGGCCCAAATTCAAAGATGTTGCAGATGACAATTTCAAATCAAGAAAATCTAAAATCTTTTGGTCTTTTTTGGGGAAAAAACATTGTGGAAAATGAAGAAATTGTTTGTGACAAGCAATTTCTTCATTTTTATGCTCCCCGAAAAAATTTCGGGGGAGCATATAGTCGCCATGCTGTCCGTCCGTCCGTCCGGCTGTCTGTCCGTCCGTCCGTCCGTCCGTCCGTCCACAGCCAGATCTCAGCAACCCTGCGACCAAATTCAATGAAATTTCACATGTGAATTCCCTGGGATAATACCTAGAGACCTTTTTCTCTGTGTCTTAATTTGAGGCTGTGTCATGGAAAAAGGGGCCTTAGTGTAAAAATTAGTTTTTCTCTAATTTCTCTTCATCTAATGGACAGAATTTAATGAAATTTTGTACTTATGTAATAAATAGGATGTTCTAGACCATATTTTATAAATAATGTGTGTACAAAAAGGCTGTCGTGGGAAAAGGGGGCTTAATGTATGATAGTTTTTATTTTTTATTTTGTGACAAACACTTATTCGGGGAGCATAATCCGTCTGTGACGGCTCTTGTCCATAATGTTTTCCATAGTCATTTCTTGTGAGGGAGTCAAAAGGAGTCACTGTGTGGAAATGGGTTAATACGGAATTTGTGTAAATAATAGTCCAGAAATCAATGCTCAGGCAAAATCAGAAAATGCTGATCATCATTATTTTCTTCTTTTGTCTCAATGTTTTCCGAAATCTTTTTCCTCGAGAAAACCCAGGTCTTTTTTTTAAAGAAAGGGCTAATTTGCTTCCACGGAGGTCCAAATACAGTAACGCTCATTTTCTTATAACCAGGCCCATTTTTATATATTTATATTTCAATAAAGCCATTCAAATGTTAAGATACACAAAATATTTCTTGCGATTACCCAAACCCTTTCACAAACAGTAAATATTGTAGAATGTTCCAATTTGAGAGCTGATACAGACGACGAAAGCAGTGTAATAAAAAAAGAAGATTTTGTGTTTTTGTGTTTTTTTTCTTCTTTTGCCTCGTTGTTTTTAAACTCTTTTTCCATTAGCGATGTCAAAATAAGGTTTGATATATATCCATTCTCACACGACAAAATTTCATACCAGTCCAAATTCAATGATTTTGCTAAAGACAAATTCAAGTGACAGAAAATTATTTTTTCCTTTTGTTATAAGTAGAGAACATCGTGGAAAATGAAGAAATTGCTTGCCACAAGCAATTTCTTCATTTTCCACGATGTTTTCCTAAACCATTACGAGGGGCGTTCATTAAATAATGAAAACATATCTACCAGTCTTTTCATATGCAACATAATTAAGAAATACTTATACATTTACAAAGAACTGCTTTTAAGCTTTCATTGTGAAAATCCAGACTGAACGTTCCGTGTGTTACTAAGGAAACGCATGATGTCACATTCTCAATGGGTATGACGTCTGACGTTTTTTCGCGTTATTTTCGCTAAAACAGACTAGCATCATTGTATTTATTTAGAATTTGAGCACTGAAAATGTTTATTCAGCATTATTGTCTAATGGTGTTATGTTTTTACTTCAAAACTACATATGAGGTTCTTGTATGTGGCAATACTGAAATCTTCGGCATTGTGATCAAGGGAATTAGGTAAATACAGTGATATGAACGGAGGTGTTTACACGCTTTTTATCCATATATTCCTCTGTGATATGTACTATACTAATTTCAAACATTCATTTGAAACGTGCAGGGAACTTGTGATTGATTATGCTATGCCCCAACATTAAATTTCTTTTATCTAAAGTGTGATGACGTCACATTTTTGACCCCCCACACTTTGGATCAGGGGAAAACGTCAAGATTTTCCAGATACAAAGTATTTGATAATGATTTTTTTCTAATTTTTTTAGAGAGCAAAGTGACTTTTACTGCTATTTTATGTTTGTACATGAGACACAAAATTAATTAGTACAAGGTCAGAATGATTCCATTTTGTTTTCTTGGTTTTTGAGAGGAAAAATTGATGGAAATTGCTGGAATTTCAGAGTGGAAACCTTTGCAACTTTGTGACAGTGTTGCCATGGCAACGGTTGTCATGCACGGTTCTTGTTACTTTGAAAAAAGTGCACATAATTGTTACTTGCATATTAAACATTAACTATATACATGTAATTACACATTCTTAACATTGAGCTGATAGTGTATTTTCATTATTTAATGAACACCCCTCGTATCTTGTAAGGAATCAAAGAGTCACTGTGTGGTAATGGGTTAATCAACTTAACCTATCAGCATGCATGAAAATTATGAAAAATGTTGACTCGTCGATATGAATTCATTTGCAGACTAACCCAAACTGAATGCGCGTAAAGGATTAGTGTACAATATAAAGACCATAAAACTTTGAGACAAACGGAGAAATTACTGATTAATAACAATTTCTTCTTTTGCCTAAATGTTTCTTCAAGAGTTTTCTATAAGGATGTCGAAACCAGGTCTTGTTTGGGAAACATTTAATGATCTATATGAATTCTGTTTTAATCATTATAAGTAAAGGGAAACAACTCGATAATGCATTTACAGTCATCATTCTGAGGTTACTTCCCTTGTCTTTGAATTGACTAATATGAGCGATTTCGATGGTGTAAGATGTTCGTCCGTTTTCAAACAAGATCTAGATCTAGTTCTGACCTAACTAAAATTTCATGAAAATCTTTGAAATATTTCTTCGCAGTTTAACGGTGGTGCCCGTGGTCGAGAGATAGAGCTCCGGCCAAAGAAGCAGAATCGAGAGATATTGATATAAGTTGTAAACACTTGTTTCACAGTCGTTGTAAAATTAACCATGTCCAGAGTAACGTCTGAAGGGATCGCCGAAGATCCGTGTTACGAAAGGCACCAGTACACTGGTGGTGAACTCGGTCAAAGCGAGGGACGCTTTTCGCTACAACAAGGTACAGATATTTTGCGTATAAATGTGAGTTCAAAGATCTGATTGGATAGTTTTTCTAATTATAACAATGAATTTGTTCTAAAGATAGACCGGGTTTAACGATATGTATTGACAAACCGGCTGTGTTGTTATAAAATCTCGTAACTACGGCTTTATCGAAGCCGTAGTTACGATATTTCATAACAACACCGACGGAATTCTATGATAGCGAAAAAACGTCTTTCATACACTTGTTCTAAGGACAGAATCAATATTCCGTCGCTCTTCAACGAAAACCTCGTAACTGCAGCTTGTTTTAAGCTGCAGTTACGAGGTTTTCGTTGAAACGACGATTCTATTTTCCCACGACCCCTTCCTGTGCAACCACGTGTTACAAAATAGTCAGTTCTATTTTGAAAGCCGTTACGAAAAACAATGTTATAGTATTGTCCAGCAAGATTAACCCGGGACATCTGCATATGTAATAACCCCTCGTCGGAAATGGTTTCATAAGACGCTCAACTAACGGACTTCACCCACGAAAATTAAGTTGTCCCGGGTTAATTTGGACGGACAATAGCAACATTAAACCGAGACATCTACATAATGTAATGATCTAACTTCGGCAATGTTTTCTTTTAAGACGCTCAACTAACGGAAAGTGCAGACGAAAATTAAGTAGTCCCGAGTTAATTTGGGTCGACCATACTCCTGTTGATATTTGTGTCAATAATAGAACAACAAACATGAAAGTAAACTGAGAAAATGACGTTATCAGCAATTTCATTATTATTATATGTCTTTTCCAATTGATTCATATCAATGATGTGAAAAGCAGGTATTGTTTGGTAAGGGGGAAAAGAATAAGTTAAGTAAGAAAAGGAAACAAGCGCGAGTCAACGCGGAACAAGGAAAAAAATACCTACGAATGACTATAGCTTGTCCTCTTCGGCAATTTTTGAATCCGTCAAAATCAAGACACTGGGGGTTATATCTATAGGTAGAAAGACATTTGAGACAACCCGGAGCCAAATCAGCCTACGTGGACACGCAGTCTGATCAAGATCCATGCTGCTTTCAAATAGCTTCTTAGTGTAGCAAATATAAAGAGAGAAGCACGAATCTTAAATCAGACAGCACTAAGGTAAATGCTAACCTGGAAACATGCTTGGCTAAAATGCTGTATTGACCTTTCTTTCAGAATCTAGCTTATTTGCTTATAGACCCTTTCGTGCTACGGTTTTTAAAAAGCGTATCTAAATATTCGTTAAGCGCATGTGTGTATGTGTGTCTGTGTTTAGACTGATTATCGTCCTGCTACTACTTCGTGCTTAAAATACAAGTGTATATAAGTAGTATCAGGGACTGTAACCAGTCTAAACTCGCGCTTGTACTAAAAAACTTCCAAACGTAAAATTTAGGTACGGTATAAAACTCACGATGAAAGGGTCTGTTAAATGTCATTAGATAGACAGCATAGAAGGACCTGAATTACTATTATTATCTGTCCTCCTCGTCGGTTTCAAAATTTCAAACGTCTCATTCTTGAATTTTGTTGTAAAGTCTTTTGAAAAAGGCATCAACGTCCTGTTCTCTATTCGGAAACTTGAGCACATTTTCCGCCATCGAGTCAAGGTAGGACCTAATTTCTGGCTGCCTTCTTAAATCATCCTGTGATAATTCTCCTATAACAACAGGGACCATTACGCAACGTTTGGTATAAATACCTTCATGAATAGCCATGTTAAATTCCCAAGCTTTCCATGTATCACCAGAAGTAAAATAGGACGGCGATAGTAAAGCCACAACTTTTCTCGAACGTGTCACAGTGTTGGTTATGATCGAGGTCAGTGTTTTACCAGCTTCAGATTGTAGATGATCTTGAAATAACACACTAAGGTTATTATTTACTAGGTAAGGGTAAAGACGTGTTTTCACGAATTCGTCCAACTCTGTTCCATTAAAAAGCATGTAATCCGAATCATACGATAAATAAACGTCGTTGTCAATATCAATTTCTTCGTTAAGACCTGTATGAAATGGGTTTAGAATACTTTTACTGGTGTTCTTTAGATACCTTAGTTGCCATCGTTTGTGGTGATACAGTGCAGCAAACGCCAAAACCACTATTAATCCAGATAAACCACATGAACTAGCTATCAAGAAAATCCAGGTGACACAATCAATCTGTAACTGGTTACGGATGAAGACTATATCTCGGATACTCAGTCTGGAGCCGTTTTTGTACGTACATGTCAGATTATGATTCTCAATTAGTTTAACGTTTGTTTCAGCGAGCCAATTAACAAAGTGAAGACTCTGACAGTCACATAACAGGGGATTTCCTCTTAAATCTAAATATAGATCTGAAGTTGTAGCAATTTTATCAAACTGTCCTGAACTTTCCTTCGAAATTGATCTGATTTGATTATAAGATAAGTTTACAAATTTTAGATTTACCATGGAATCTACAGTAAAAGATATATCGGATAAAGAATTCCACGACAGTGAGAGGTTTACAAGTTTTCTCTGGTTTCTAAATATCAGATGAGGTAGTTCTCTGAAGTTATTTCGACTGATGTCCAAATGTAGTAATTTAGTTTGATTCGAGAAAAGATCACCGCGTTTGTCTAGATCCATCATTTCGTCACCTATTTCATTGTTTTGTAGAAATAGCGTACGTAAATTGCCCATGTCACTTAGTGATTTAGGATGCATGACTTTAAATTTGTTATTTGACATGTCTAAATATTTCAGGTGCTGTAAACCAATCCATGGCCCAAGAAATCCTTGAAGATTACAGAAAGATGCGTCAAAATATTCTAGAATGTTAGGTGTGAATGTAAGCGGTATTATCGCATAGCTATCTAATTTAAGGTGACTCCCATAGAGAAAACGAAGTTTTGGTGGTAAGGGGATGCGATCATCGTTTGAAATATTTGACGACTTTGAAATCACCTTTACCAAAGATTCGTCGGACGTATGGTCTGTATATGAACCAGTAGTTCCATTTGGTTGTGTTGTAAATTCTAACACGCTATTTCGCTTACTTGCTGCTATGACTGGTCTTTTGTGATGTTTTTGTCCAAATGATAAAGCTCCTTTGGTCAATATTTTAGACATCCGTGGACTCGATGAATTATATTGTTTGCTGTAATAATTCTGGTAACTAACATCTACAGTGTCTAAATTAGGCAAACGCTTCAATTGTGCTAGAAAATGAACGTCGTCGATATAATTATCTTTAAGCGAAAAATATTTGAGAGATTTTGGCAGGTTATGTACACAATCTTCATCGATAAACTCTATCCTGTTGCCTTCAAGGTCTAAATATTCAAGACTTGTATCCGTTAAACCCCTGAATGTGTCCTTATTGAATCTTAAAGAATACATGTGACACATTTGTGTTAGTTGTAAACGTTTAATGTTTGTTGAATTCAGACCCAATGTGAAATTGTCCAGCATCCCCTCACACATGGTTCTTGACCATGTAGCTTTTAGGCTTGTTAGGTTAGCTAGTCTCGAGAATGTAAATGGAGGTATTGAATGCATACTACATTGTATTAATTCTATATGTTCTAGAGGTGTGTCTCGGAAGTTATCAAACGTTCCAGGTAAAATATGTCCCATATCGCAGAATCCATCATTTTCATCAAATTTTAGGGTGGTCAAACTTTTCATGCCGCTAAATCCCGGCCCAAATATTTTCTGTGGTAGTCCATCTACAGCTAGAAACATTACACTGGATGCCCTGGACAGCGCCTGGTCAGGATAATTCTTGTCGTATCCCTGTAAGTTACCTTGTATATGTAAATACTTTAGTGACGTCAGTGGTTCAAATGTATCGACGTCAAATGATTCGCTGCTGTATAATTGATTATGCGCCAGACTCAGAACTTTCAGTTTTGCCAGTCCCTTGAAAGAATCGTTACCAATGTTCGTTAAATGGTTTCTACTTAAATTCAAGGTCAATAACTCCGTGAAGTTAATAAAAGTTTCAGACGGTATAGATGATAGAATATTCACGGAAAAATCTAAATATTTAGTGTCAGTTTTAGATAAGACACATTCTGGTATTGACGACAAATTTCTTCTGGAACAATCTATGGACTTGTTTATGTCATCAATGTCGCAGGGGCACGTTGTATCTTCATGTAATGAAATAGCGACTGTCAATGATACCATCCAGATACTGAATATAATAGTTGTGATGTAGGATGACACCATCTTTACCTGTAAACAGAAGAATCGTTGTAGGATAAAAGAAATATACAGAGTGTCCCAAAAAAAAAACGGAACCATATTTCAAAGTCAAATATTTTAAAGCGAAAGCATATAATCTAATTTTTGAATTTACAGTACTATAGATACATTATCTTTGCATATGTGTTCTAAATTTCACTCCAAAATATGCATTGGTTCAAAAGTTATATGAAATTTAATAAAGACGCTAAAAAACCGTTTTCACACGAAATCGGTTTTTGCGTCTTGTTTGTTTGTAAAAGCGCACTGACGGTCAATTGTTGAGTTCTTTACTGTTGTACGAGTACGTACCAATTTTCTTAAAATTCAATAAAATAAAAGTGCCGCATGTGCAAATTGAGTCCGTAAGGTGGTTGTTTGAAATAATTTTAACCCTTTCCCAAACGTTAGGGTGGACTGGATGGAAAGCTGTTGCTTATGACAAAATTGACGCCGATAAAGACAGAATTTGCGTAAAATACTGCACAGAAAATATAGATGCCAGAGGAGAAAATGCTGGTGACCATTATTTTCTACTTTTGTCTAAATACTTTCTCAAGCTAATTCTCTCATGGATGTCAAAACCAGGTCTTGTTTGGGAAAGGGTTAAAGTACTTGGCATTTGAGCGCTGACCGGCATGTTGTAGCGTAATAAAATAACTGCATATGATTACATATATTATGAATCTTTGATACATTTTGATATTTTGTTTGTATTCATTTTTTGTTTTGGTTACACCGCAGCTCTACTTTGACAGTTTATTTGTTGGCGATAAAGATGAAACGAATATGCACTATTGTAAGTAAAATGTTTCAATATCACTTTTGTATTGTATTAAACAATTGACCAAACGCCAATCGACAGATCGCTCCGCCCAACATAGAATTTATTACAAACAATGGACATGTGTTCGTCTATACGGAACGATTTTATCCAGTTAATCGTGAAGTAAATTCGGACAAACAAAATAGTATTTCGTAGGTGTTGTTATAAAATCTCGTAACTACGGCTTGATTTAAGCCGTAGTTACGAGATTTTATAACAACACCGACGGTTTATCAAAACATAACATAAACCTAGTCTATTGTTAGCACAGAATTCTTTGCCATTGGCATGTCGATTGTTTTGATTGTCAGTCGATAAATCGATACAATAACACGTGCAACGAAGAACAATTGGGGCATGACATTTTTCTGATCGTCTATTGGCTAATCGATGTTTTTGATTGACAGTCGGCGTTTGGTCAATTGTGAAGAGTCAAGTGTGGGCGCGCGCTGCGAACGGAAAGATCGATATCGTGTCAAAATGGTTGTCCGGGTGCATTCATTTGAATGCCAATATTTTCGAAACTAATAAACATTTTTCAACCAAATTTTAACTGCTGATAGAAAACTGTCGTTTCTATTGTATATTTAAATTTGGTGGAGATATATCACTTAATACATGAGCAATTCACTTTCAAAAATGGGTTCCGTTTTTATTGGGACACCCTGTATTTTAGAGTTATAAACACATGTTTGCAGCTTTGATTTTTCTAAAAAAAATTTTATTATTATTTATCTTTATTTTTAAGGGCCTGTGTAAATCAGCGAACTGCGCAGATTGGCTTGGATCGAAAATTTTCACTCTAAGGTTACTTTCTGGATCTAAATTGATTTTCTTAACTAACTTTTTGTTCATTTCCCAAATACGAAATCAAGTTAACATTGAACATTTTATTTGTTTAGCAAAATAAAAAATGAGAGGGAAACATACATGTATAATTTTTATTTAAATGATAAAGCACAGATAAATTGTTTTGAAATTAATAAATGTTAAATCAAATATAAGAGCTCATTAAAGCGAAAGCTGTATACGACTTTACCTCAAGAATTACGAATCGACTTTGGTTCGAATTTAAAATGGTACGAGTTGACGGTTTTTATTTTGATTTGTTTGTTAGTTTGGTGTTTTTTTCACCGATCTGAAAATATTAAATTTTACAATAATTTGTACAGTTTCTTCATTCTTCATTCATGCGCACTATAGAAATAGGTTAGATATGGGTAACCATTGATTGGACTTACTCCGTCCACTCCGTGTTGAGAGTAAACTATGCAGTCCAATCAAGTGTTTTGGAGTATAAAATAGATAATTATTGCATCTAATAATAATTTCCCTATCGCAAAATCGCCAACGAACATGTCAAAGATATTTCTTTAGTTTCTTCAGTAAAATCTGATGTCTTTTCAAGTGTAATTTTGTCTTTCATATCCGTAAATTGATTGATAGAACATTATACCAAACTATTTCTATTTTTATCGTCCACCGGAAACTATGTTGATGACGTCACACTCCCAAACGCCCCTGCTCGGTATAGGTGGAGTACTCGGAGTAGATCCGAGAGTGGATTTTTGGCACTTGATTGAGTTTTGGAGTAAAAGGAGTACTCCGAGTAAAACGGAGTGGCACAATCAAGTCCACCCCTAGTATCTTAGTATCGTAATAACTTACCGTGATTGGCCAAATGCGCTATAATACATTCACAACGAGAATAGTTACGTTTGTTTTGGTTTATTTTTAGGTAGAATAGTTACTTTTACCTATGTAAAATTAAAGCGAAACAAAGGTAACTATTCTCGTTTAATTTTGAATCGATTATATATATGCATAATGCCAACCAATAATAAATATCATATTATTGACACATCGGAAAAGTCGAATTTCTGCTTAAAACGATGTGAAAATCCCAAAATAAATGCCACTATTGAGATATAGTAGGACAAGGAGAGAATTTGCTCGTTTCGAGCAATTCCTTTCCCTTTCCCATCATGATTCAATTTTGAACGTATGCCCTACTTGATTTGTCGCAAAAACGGTTAAATAACATTTCATCTAAACTTAGCAAAGTCGGACGTGTCGAAAATTAACATAAAAATCATAAAGAAAAAATGAATTAGAAATCTACTATGAATAAATATGAACAAATTATAAATATATAAATGTGGCTGATAGCATTTGCTGTTAGAGAGCCGACATCGGGCCGACATTTCTGTGAATATCGGGCCGATATCTGGCCGATCTAAAATGTTTGCTGGTAATTCAAGGATGGGGGAATCAGGACCCTAAGACGCTGGACACACCGGCCCCTCTGGATCCGCGCATGACAGGAAGCCATGCTAAATACGGTATTGGAAATAGTACTTTAACACTCATTTCTAGATTACGCATTGTCCCTTTAATTCAAGTCATTGACTGAAATAGCCTACCAACCTCAATCCTTTACACATTCGTGTGTGTTTTTGGTTGGTCATTTTTATTCCACGTATCGAAAGATCGGGGCATATTGTTTTACTCATGTCCGTCTATCCGTTGGTCCGTCTGTCTGTGTGAAAACTTGATATGGACATTTTCTCCAAAAGTATACAAAGCTCGAATTTGGTATGTAACCTTCTTTCAATGACACCTTTCTGTTCCATGCAGTATGACATTCCTCAATGTCATCTGTCAAACCTATCAACCCTTTAATCATAAATTTAACATTTTAGGAAAATGTCGGGGGCTTCCGTGTTTCACAAACACATCTTGTTTTCTCTCTTTTTTAGTTAAATACAAATTGTTGTCGTGCAAAGGGTAAGGTCCAGAAACAGCTAAAACTGTCATGAAGAAAGGCCTTTTTAAGTTTGAAAATCTCATTGATAACAGCATTTTTGTACAATATGATACAACAGCCTCCGATTGTACCATAAGTTCTTAAACCCCTTCCCAAATAACAAAATTAATTCTTCAAGCACAACATGAATTATGATAATTAATCGGTTCTGTAAGGGAAAAATAAAGCAGAAAAATAATTGAATTCATAAATACCTTAACAAGAGTAAACTCCAATTTACATTAATTACAAGAGCCCATATTCAAATAGAAATATGCCAACACGTTGGCAAACGATTGTATTGGAAATCGGTAAAAAACTATTTTAGATGCTTGGCTTCATAGATTTACCCTTTCCTGAACACGTAATAGATTGGAAGTTACAAAAGGAACGAAAATCCTTACTAAATCTGGAGAAAAACGGAGAAAATGCTGGAAATACTGTATAACTCTCTTTTTTACCCTTATCATTTTTAAAGATGTTATGTTCTTGTTAAAATTTATATAGGCTAAAAATCCTACCTTTTTCATGTTTTATGGTAAAGGGTTGACTATCGGATAAATAAATAATTCAGCTGCAGACCAAACAAGTTGCATAATGCATTAATTATTTAAAATGTATGTCCGCAATATACGACATACTGTTGTACCCTTTCTGAAACAATACTGGTTATGATGTGTCTAATATAAAGGATGGGGGAGGGGGGTTGGGGGAAGAGAAAATGCTGATAACAAGCCACGATAATTTTAGTGCTATGTTTAATTAAACTCGTCAACATTGGTGAAAAGCTTTTCGCTAGGATCATTTGCGAAAAGAGAAGCTCCTACAGTCGACACTGGGTGTGTCGAAGTCACAGGGGCCATCAAAATACCTCGACATATCCGGAGTTCGAATTTATACCATTTTGTTTAGTTTTGATTAAAATGACATTTGGTCAATTTTATTGTTTACCAAGTGTGTTTCTAATTGAAATATAGTAAGAAAAGGAAAAAAATTGCTCGAGACGAGCATTTTTTCCTTTTCCTACTTTATTTCAATGGTTATATTTATTTCAAAATGTGTTTGCGTTATTCCTTTGATATCCATTTACGAGAACGGACCACATTCTCACTTCGACTATTAAAGCGGAAATTCGAGTCACCCGATGTCGACATAACGAGTGTCGACTGTATTTTGTAAATGCACAATTATTTGATACTTTCCCCAATAACATAAATAGACTGTTCGAAAAACGTACACAGCTGCTGCAGACAAGCAAGTCGTTGGTGAAAATGCAAAATC
>CAVMGG010000581.1:0-56963 GCA_963680895.1 Fragum sueziense
AGAACGTAAATATGTTGCTTACTTTCAAGCTATTTTCCTAAATTAAAACGTAAAACACAGAAAATGGATTAGAAATTTGGTTTCATGAAGAATCCGGAACTGAGAAATGAACTACGAAAACGAAATGCTAGAGTTTCAGGTAGAAAAAGCGATTAAGTAGAGCTGTAAGTATCAGCATGAAAACGAAAGTAGATAGCCGGAAACCGGCATGAATCTCAATATAAAATCTCAGTTCTATTCGCAAAATTAATTTGTTATCATAAAGTGTTTATTCTTGAAATGGATATAATGTTTAGACTAAGTTTTCTTCGTAAAATCCAAACCATTTTCTTATCTCACGATCTTTACATCCCTTAAAACTAGAAACATAGCATAATTTATGCTGTGTTAAAACGGTTGTAAAAGACTTATAGCTTTATGGGCGCACACGATATTGTTGCTCATTAACACCATTAGGTTGTTAGGTGCTTAACACGGATGTTTGACCAGTCTAAAATATATAAAATTGAATATTTTGATAAATTATATCCATTTTTACTTTCATAATGAATGTTTGAATTGTTATGTTGTTTGTACTCTTTCTCTCTATCTATCTCTCACTCTCTCTATCTGACTCTGCCTCTGTGTTTCTCTCTTTGTCTCCCACCTACCCGGAAAATGTGTTACATGTACTTTGTATGTCATAACCCCATGTTGTACAAACTTGTACCTGGGTGAATAAAAGAGTTGTTCTGGTTCTGTAAAAACATTCGCATGTATGTATATTGCGTCATTGCCATATTTCCATGCTACTATTGTAAATGGCCAATGGCATATTTTTTGCCGAATGCCTTTCAATAAAGTTTTTGAGTTGAGTTTGAGTTAATCAATTTTAATTCTTTTGAATACAAAACGATTCCTTTTGGTAATCCTTATTGGTAAAGTTTTAACCCTTTTCCAAACAAAACCTGGTTTCAACATCCCTAATACAATAGGCTTGGAAACTTTGAGGAAAGGAAGAAAATGCTGAAAATGCTGTAAACCATCACTTTCTTCTTTTTCCTCGATATTTTCATTGAAATATGTTGTGCACAAACAACATCTTTACCAATATCTGTTTTGTTGTCAGCAGGAACTTTCCATCCTAAGATTGTGTCATTTAAAAAAGAGTTGGGTCACTTTTGAAAACAAATGGGAAAAAACATTTTCATTTATTTCCCTGAATCAAATGTTTTGCAGTAAAACAAATAAACTACTACATGTATACAGTATTGAGTAAGCGTGTATGCTTTAGTTAGAAACATTGTTAGAAAAGGAAAAGTGCTGGATATATCAGCCTTTTCTTCTGGTGCTTTCTTAGCTTTCTCAGAAATTTGAGATCTTTCACTATTTACCCTTTTCCAAACCTACGTGTCTTAAAGTTTTCCAACATTAAAGGTAATGTAGATGCCAAATGCATCTTGATAAAGGTAGGACTTGTGTGCAAATTATCATAGACTACCAAAAAAGTATCAAGTCAAAAGGAGACAATGCTATATATGAGCATTTACTTGTTTTGCCTCAATGCCTTTCAATCCTTACCTATTATTGATGTCAAATTCTGGTCTTGTCGAGAGAGGGTTAAAACCAGTTGAAATTATGGAAAATGGTTAACAAACTGAATGGCATAAACTTCTAAGAAGTGTGTATTATGAGGGAAACAGAGAAAGAAGAGGAGAATATTTGGGTTACCGGGAATCCCAAAATTTTCATTCTTTTCCCTCCAAATTATGTTAGATCTAATAGGGTTCTACTTAATCAAGTAAACAGTGACATAATTTCGGACATTTTTACATTTTAACAACAGTTTACTTCAGCGATCGTGTGTTTTCCGTGTTGTGTATTAACAGGTAAAAGGGCGAGTGTAGTAAATTTTGGACCGTGAACCACTGCGCCACCTATCAAAGGAAAGATAATCCGCTACGGTTCCCCATTTCTTCATTTTCCACAATGTTTTCCAAAATCAATATCTTATAGGGGGTTAAAAAGAGTCACTGTGTGCATGGTAATTAATGGGTAAAAGAAGAGTTCCTTGGAGATCCAGTGTAAAATAAACCTGAATAGCATGTGAGATCAGCATGGATCAAGATCAGCCTGTGCATATGCACAGTCTGATCAAAATCCATGTTGTTATCTGTTAGCTTCTTTACGTCTGGGCCACAGTCTTAGCGCAGTTGGTAGCGCATCTGTCTCTCATTCGAGAGGTCCTGGGTTCGATACCCGGCTGCGGCGAATACCCTTTCTGACAAAATTGTCACGCACCAATGGGTTTGAAATCGTGGAGGTTCGGTAAGGGTGTTGTAGTAGTACTGGTTTTAGAAACAACAGGAATCCATGGGTAGGTGCTCCAGCCGCCGTGATATGACCCTGGCAGTTGAAAACGGCTTAAAACCCCAATAAACCAATCTTTATGTATGAATCAGTGCATGATTTCGGCATTTCCCTCAATTCTTTCAAAAGACGTAATTCTGTATCTGTGTTCTCAAACCTTGAGATTGGTGTTTATAGGCTCACAAAGGGAGATGGATCAATGTTTTCCGACCACTTTCCAGGAAAAATACAACATGTGCCGATGATAATTAGGAGCTATTTTCTGGCAAAGTGATCATCCAAGATCAATTATTTATCACTTGTCACACAGAAAGGAACAATCTGGGAAATCTCGAGACAATAGCATGTCCAAAATTAATGAAACAGTGTTTAGCAAAGGCAAATGGACTGATATTACTCGGATTTAAAATGTTTGCTGCAATTGACAAGTCCTGAGTATGATCAACCTGCTCAAATTGACCAGAGTCAAGATATTCAAGCTGCGGTCTTAGTGGAGTTGATAGTGAATCAGACTAGGCATGCAATCATCCTTTCTGACATTTAAATTGTCTTCCACCAATGGCTGAATAATTGTTTCAAAAGCTATAATATGTGTGTGTGTGTGGGGGGGGGGGGGGGGGGGGGGAGCTGGAAATTCGGAATGGATGTGTTGTGGTAGTACTTGTAAGAGAATGTATGGTTATGTGCTCCAGCATGAATAGCAAAGGTCAAGATCACAGTCAAGACTTTTCACAAACCTTAGAAGGTCCCTTTTTGTGTGACAGTCAAACATTATTCACCTCTGCTTCACAGGGAGGGAAATGCATAACAATAGCCGCTGAATTGTTTTTTCCCAATATTCACTGGAGTTTCTCTGGTAATATCGCTACTTGTTGGGAAATCGATAGAAAAAACTATAGAAAAATAGCGAAAAGTGGATAAATTGTTCAAATATTACGGATGTGATTGCTTGGACTGATGTGTAATTATATTGTATGACTGGTCCTCGCAGTTAACATGTGACCTTTGGTAGAAAATTGATGGACATTCAAGGTAATCATTTCTTCAAACAGATGTTTTTGTGTTGGGTACAAAAAAGCGAGAACTATTAAGAAAAAAGTGGTTACATTTCAGAAGTATTACAGACATGATTGTTGATTTAATATGATGGGTTATTGTATATTGCAATAAGTGCTTGGATCTTTTAGAAGACATTTTGACCTTATGGAGATGTTTTGGAGTCTTTGTCTGTTATGAGTATTTGTAGAAAACAGTGAGAGAAAAGAGATGCAAATTATGAGATATTGCAGATGCAAATTGATGTTTCATTTCGATTTGATGAGTTATTGTTATGTATAGATATACATGTATGTCATGGGAATTAACATATTGCCCTTTTTGTGAAAATTGAATATTTAAGATTGTTACTTCTTTGTCAAATAATTATTTCTTTCAGGCAATAGCTGAATTTAAATTTAACATTAATTTTAAATTTTAAGCGAATTCAAATCGGTACACTATTAACAAAATTATTGAAGATTTTCTGAAATTGTTGTATCACATGATTATCCACTGTGGAAATGATAAAAAAGCATTTCAACTTGTCATATATCAAGTGAAGATTAGTTGAAGAGTACTGGTAAAAAAGGAGCGGGATTAAAGTACAAGACAGTAGGAGTGCAGAAAGTTGTCAATTTCTCCTTTTCCCAAACATTATTATCACTGGTTGACCTCAACATAGAAAGCTTAAGAAAATGTATTGAAGGAAAAGAAATAATATATAATACTGATAATATCTTTTCTTTTCCCCCCATGCCTTTTGCGCCATGAGTTCCAATTTTCTAGTCTATTAATTTTGATTCTGTTCTTGGCAAGAGGTCTTCGAACTTGAATAAGTCTGAAATTTTGTGTTAATTTAAATTAAATCATAATTTTATACCTCATGCCAATCCTGCAACCTGTCTTTACCCCTTCCTAAACATTTAGACCTGTTTTGATATCTCTGATAGAAAAAGAACACTTGTGAAAATATTGAGACAATTGAAGAAAATACTGATAAAGAGCATTTTCTCATTTTGTCTCAATATTTTCTGGACTAAATCACCTTGTTATCTTCAGCATCTTTGAAATTAGAAAACAGCACAATAACTAACTCCAAACCACTTCAATATTGCATTTGAATTATGTTATGGTTTGAGTCTTGTAGGTGTCTTGCACTTGCAACCAACAGATGCAAAATTATTTTGGAAAGTTACAAAAGCTTTCCGCTTGTTTGCATTGGTGAAATTTGTAGACATCTGCCAATATATTGTGACTGGACTATACAACCTCTTGATCAGGGACATTTTATCCATAACCAGACGGCAAAATTTTAGACTATTCCAATTTGAAAGGTGTTGCATACGGCAATTTCAAGTTAATGAAATTTTATATGTCTTTCAATTTTGGGATAGAAAACATTGTGGAAAATGAAGAAATTGCTTGTTACAAGCAATTTCTTCATTTCCTACAATGTTTTCCCAAGCATTTCACTAATGAGGGGCATCAAAAAGCGTCACTGTGTGGGAATGGGACATTGAATGATTGTCAATTAAGAACATGTAAGTAAATCGTTACAATTTCATGTAATATTACTGTCATTATGATCCTGCAGCAACATATTATAATCATGCAGATACAATTATACAGTCAAATGACAATATCATTTGTGACCCGTCATGCTAAAAGGGACCTTATCCGAACTCCAAAAATCAAAATTTTGACAAACTTGTCAGACTCGGTACAGGTGAACCTGATCCCGTATGCGACAAATGAACATATAGTAAGATAGGGAAAACATTTCAGATTTAGAAAACCACATTCAAGTGAAAAGTGTCGGCCCTAGTCTTGCTGCGCGGACTGCGCAGACAGACTAGGGTCGATATTTTTCACACATCTGATAGGGTCCCTTTTAGCGTGGGCGGCGGCCTTAGCGCAGTTGGTAGCGCATCTGACCCTCATTCGAGAGGTCCCGGGTTCGATACCCGGCCGCGGCTAATACCCTTTCTGACAAAATTGTCACCCACCAATGGGTTTGAAATCGTTAACCTAAGTGGGCGAGCAGCTGGAGGCTCGGTAAGGGTGTTGTGGTAGTACTGGTTTGAGAAACAACAGGAATCCATGGGTAGGTGCTCCAGCCGCCGCGATATGACCCTGGTAGTTGAAAACGGCGTAAAACCCCAATAAACTCAAACCCTTTTAGCGTGACGGGTCACATTTACTTCATTACTGTTAGCCCTTTCCCGAATACCGCCGCAATATGACCTAAGTAGTGGAAAACGGCATAAAACCCCAATAAACCAATTAAACCAAAGCTTTCCCAAATGACAAAGATATTCACACAGTCAATTTGAAAGCTGCTGCAGATGACAAAATAGATGTCGGTGAAGTTAGAAACCATGTGCAATATAGTTCAGAAAATATTGTGACACAAGTAGGAAATGCTGGTTATCAAAATCTTGAGGTTTGTTTGGGAAAGGGTTAAAACTTGACTGATTATCATCATGCAGCCACGATTCCCCATTGACTGCACACTGCAAAATATCATTCTGTCATTGATTGTTCTGTCGCCAACAATTTTTGGCAATGTTTCTTTAACCCTTTCTGAATCAACCTCTCGATCTGGTTAAGACATGCAATAATATGTGAATGTACGTAATGTTAAGAAATATTTGAAGGAAAAGAAGAACATGCTGATAAATAGCATTTAAATTTCTCCTTTTGCATCAACGTTTGCTTTTCTGTGACATATTTAAGTTTACTACAGTACTGTTGACATTTATTTCGTCTTATATCTCCTTTTAGTTAGGACCAGTCTCAAGGGCGGATCCAGGAATTTTTTTTCAGGGGGAGTCCATGCCCAAGATTTTTTTCCAGGGGGGTGGGGGGGTGTCCAAGCTCAAACTATGGCTTAAAATGCATTAAATATGTAATGTTACACTAAATTTATATAGTCAAAATTTAATTTTCGACCAATATCAGGGGGGGGGGGGTCGGACCCCCCCCCACCCCCACCCCCCTCTAGATCCGCCCATGAGTCTTAAATTGTCTTATTATAGACCCTATTCTAAAGCGGGCGATAAAAGGTGTCGCTGATTGGGAAATGGTTTAACCCTTTCCTAATCAAGAATGGGTTTTGACGTAGCTTGGGAAAACATTGAGACAAATGAAGAAACTGCTGATAACCAGCAGTTTCTACTTTTGCCTCAATTTTTTTTCCTGGCAATATTGTGCAAAAACCATATCCTTATCAATATATGTTGCCTTTGGAAGTTTTTATATTGGATGACTTTAAAATTATGCTATGTGGGAAAGGGTTTGATATCATAGTCATTAATTTTTAGGTAAAAATCATTGAAAGAAAGGGAGAACTTTTTTCTCAATAACTTGAAAATCATTTTGAAAAGCGTTAAAAATGGGTTAACCATTCCTCGTCTCTATGTGGGAAGGGTTTAATTTTGAGTGGGATGGGCACCTCATAAAAATCAACTGGTCGGACTTTATAGTTTATTTTGTCGCGGAAGTTTGTGCAGTATATTGACATCATTGTATTAAATTAAAGAGTGGATTGTAAGAAATTTGATTTTGAAGGAATTATAATTTATGAAACAATGGTAAGAAATTGTATTTTGCTGTGTCAAATAATCCTTGTACTTCTGAACTTAATTTTCGTTGGTGGGGAGTCAAAACCTCGCAAATCCAGCTTTTTCAAGCTGTAGTTACGAGGTTTTGACTCCCCACGGACGTTTTGTTTCATACAAATTGCCAATATAAAATTCACATCAGTAAGTTTTTGTCAATTTGTTGTCACAATAATAGGGTAGAAAGCAGGTAGTGTATGCTTAGATCAGACTGCACATCTGTGTAGGCTGATCTTAGTCTATACTGCCTGCCAAAGCTGTGGTCGCAACAGGAATATAATTATGAGGTTAATATAGTATGAGAATGTTTTATCTTTTCCTTTGAGATGAATAAAATAAATGATAATGATGATAATTTTAGTTAAAACAAAATTTATCCTTTTGACCCATTCCAACATAATTGACGCTTTTTGGGGGCCCATGGGATAAAGGTTTTTGAAAACATCGTGGAAAATGAAGAAATTGCTTCTGACATGCAATTTCTTCATTTCCCGCTATGTTTTCAACCAAGAAAGACCAACATCTCTGAATTTAGACCAGATTGAAATTTGCCATCTTAAAAAGTTAGTGAAATTTAAGAAAGAACATTGAGGGGATAGGAGGAAATGCTGATTGCTAGCTTTTACTGGCTATCCATCCACATTTCCTAAGCTGTAACATAAAATTTCTACCGTTTTGTAACATCAATTTTGGTGTCTCCTTTCAATTTCAACAAGTCTAAAGACTTTTCTTCACTCATATCACTGTTTAAAGTTTCTTGGATTGTACTGTATATTCTCCAGACTGTTAACCCTTTCCCAAACAAGACCGGGTTTTTCCACATCTCTATTAGAAAAGGCTTTGAAAAACATTGAGATAAAAGAAGAAACTGCTGATGACCAGCAGTTTCTTCTTTTGTCTCAATATTTTCTGTGCCATCTTATACACAAATTCTATCTTTGACAACATTATCCCTTTTGTCATCTACAGCAGCTTTTGATTTGGATTAATTATTGGAAGTTTGCTGTTTGGGAAAGGTTAAGGAACTACTATTGATCCTTTGACAGAAATTCTCCAAATTGTAGTTGACAGTAAAGGTTGTTTAAAAGACAAGTTGCGTGCACCGACACTCCGCGCAGGATATGCATGTATGAGTAATCACAAATTGATGACAGCCCGACTGTCACAAACACTGTCATTGTAAATGGTGCCTTCTAGAGCTTTCTCATAGCAAAATCAGTAGCTGCGAAATTGCCCTCTGCGATATCGTAGGCTCAGACTTGATGGGATCAAGATTTCGGTTACATGATTGCACTACAGTTGAGAACATCATGAAATTGACATTCTGAGTGGAATGGGAATGTTTTATGAGCGAATGAACGGATGAATGGATTGAGCCTTTTGAATGATTTTGTGTATCTAAAAAATCGATAACACGCCCATGATAACCTCAACCAATCAAACGTGATCTAATAGTAATAACAGCTCGATATCGGAAATTTACCAATATTATAGGTATGAAGGTTTATCGATAATACGCCCACGATGATATTTCAGCCAATGAAATGCCTTCTTTTTATAACAACCAATTAAACCTGTGAGCGTTTTTAACGTTCTTTGAGCGCTATGAATGGTTTTGTGAGCGGAATGAATGAACGTTTGAATGGAATGATTTTGATCGGAATGGAATGGAATTAATGTCAATTTCATGATGTTCTCAATTGTATAGGTAAAATCACATGACTGTAAAAGAGAATCTATTTAAGTCATTTATGGAATTGTTTTAAGGCTTGTAGAAAGTAAGCCTTTTCCAAATGACTAAATGTCAGGGTGATCCAATTTGAAAGCTGCTACAGACGACAAAATGGATTGGATTTCTGTATTATGTAGCCAGGAAAACATTGAGGCAAAAGGCAAAAATGCTGATTAATTGCTCCGATGTTTTTCAAGCCCTTTTTTCTTGGCATGTAAAAAGCAGGTCTTGTGAGGGAAATAGTTAAAAGGATTATTTCATTGCAAGGAGAACGAAAATTAATCTGGCATAAAGTCAAATTTTAAGTTAGGTCATTCTGACACATTTAATGAAGCTGCAGATTACATGCATATATAGAGGTGCTATTTATAGTGAATATGTAATGTGAAATGTATGCATCGGATGTTATTGTGAATCTAGAGGATCATGTCATTGCTTTTCATCGAAAACCTCGTAACTGCAGCTTAAAACAAGCTGCAGTTACAAGGTTTTAGATGAAAAGCAGCAATGTGCTGATCAAATTTGTAAAAGTGACAGGCTTATACAGATTTTTTAGGAAATTTTCATGGGCTAATTAATGCAGTCATGCACCCTTGAGGACATGCCCCCTCCCCCCTCTGGATCTTCACATGCCTAAAGTGTTTTATTAAAGGTAAATTTTTAATATCGACTGGTTAATATTATGAATCAAGAGAGAACAGGGTTTGACAAAGGAATTTCACACCTCAAATAAAGTGAAAGAAAAAGGTTCGGCTTTGTTTTAAACTATTTCATTCACCTGTGGCTACATAGTGGTTTATGAAAAAATATTTCCTTTTATGTGGTTATGACTTGCAATGTTATTGTCCATGGTGGTATTTTTCCTTTCTGTTTTATCCATATTAACCCATTACCACTCAATGACTCTTTTTGACTCCTTACAAGAATATTGCCATGGAAAACATTGTGGTAAATGAAGAAATTGCTTGTGACAAGCAATTTCTTCATTTCCCACAATATTTTCCATGAAAAAGGACCAAAATATATACAATTTCATTAACTTGAAATTGTCGTCTGAACAGTCAGAAATTTGTCGTTTGGTAATGGGTTAATAATTATATTAACCCCAAACAAGCACTGGTTTTAATGTCCCTAAAAGTGAAAGCTTATAACCAGCATCTGTATCTGTATATAAGTATGTCGTAGACACCAACATTGGCTTTTACACGACGGGATGAGTGCGCATGAATTGACCAAACGCCAATCGACAGATCGCTCCGCCCAACATAGAATTTAAGGCAAACAATGTGCATGTGGTCGGTAATAGGGAACGATTTTATCCAGTAAATCGTGACTTAAATTCGGACAAACAAAGTAGTATTTCGTAGTTGTTGTTATAAAATCTCGTAACTACGGCTTTATTTAAGCCGTAGTTACGAGATTTTATAACAACACCGACGCGGTTTATCAAAACATAACTGTTAACCTAGTCTATTGTTAGCACAAAATTCTTTGCCATTGATATGTCGTTTGTTTTGATTGTCAGTCGATATATCGATACAAAACCACGTGCAACGATGAACAATTGGGGCATAACATTTTTGTGATCGTCCATTGGCTAATCGATGTTTTTGATTGACAGTCGGCGTTTGGTCAATTTTATTTAGTCCTATTTAGAGGTTGAGAGACTATTTCGGAAGCTATTGACACTTTTTGCAGTTACAACACTCTCGTCTAATTTGTTCCAGTCGTAGATAGTTCGGACGAAGAATGAATTTCTATAGCTGTCTGTATTTGAGTTTATTGGTTTGAAACACTTTGAATTATTGTTGGTCAAGTTCTGTATGATGTTTTTGTGCTCAAAGTCCAAGAAACGCGTAGCCCTGATGGTTCGTCTCTGCCGCTGTGGTTGGATGTAGTGATCCTTGTTGATTGTCGGTACATGCCCTTCCACCACCTTGTACATCAGCATCAGTCAGCATTTTCTTCATTGACCCCAATATTTTCTTTTCCATATTATATACAAGTTATATCTTTATCTATTCCCATCTTCTTGTTAGCAGCAGCTATAGCTAATTTGATAAGTCTGAAATATTGGGATTACTATTAAAAAAAACCTTCAAGTTCAAGAACTGTTCAAGGACATTCTAGAATGTTAAATGGCACTTCTAGAACTGTTCTAGAACAGTTCTAGAAGAGCCATTTAATGTTCTAGAATGTTCTAGAACTAATTTCTTGAAGTTATTTGCAGGGATATTGTTACTTGTTCAGACATGAATGTTAAATATGAACAAAAGAATTTATAGTAAATGACTAACAATGTAGTAAGAATTAAAATTAATCTTAAATCTTATCAACTCGCCTTAATTTGCTTTGAAATTTTGCCAGACTTTTGCATTGTTACATTGAAATGAGCTGGTCCTATCTAAAAAGAATCCTATTACATTTGAGAATAGCATGGATACAGATCAGCCTGCACATTTGTGCTGCCTGATCTGGATCTATGTTGTTCTGTGATTGCCTCCTTTTAACCCATTACTGCACAGTGACGCCTTTTTTTAATCCTTCAGGAGAAAAAGCTTGGGAAAACATTGTGGAAAATGAAGAAATTGCTTGTGACAAGCAATTTCTTCAGTTTCCACAATGTTTTCTGACTTAAAATGGAAGGATTCTTAAAATTTCATCAACTTCAAATTGTTGTCTGCAACATCTTTGATTTTGGAACAGTCAAAAATGTTGTTGTTTGGTAATTGGTTAAACTGGAGCGAAATCTGACAGGACTAATCATCATTGATCTAGATCAGACTGCACAAATACACCAGTTGATCTGCATCCATGTTTTTAAACCACAATGGCCCTTTTTCTAAATCTGGACTCAAATATTTTATCTCCAATCCATGGCCTAAATTTGGACTGAAAATTTTATGAATGGGCTTTGTAGGATACTTGGATTAAATAAAAGCTGTGATTATTTCTCACATTCATTCTATTATGGTAATTAATTAATTTGTCAAATGAGTTGAACTAGATTGTCATGTTAAAACAAAATCATTTTCTTTGGATATTTCTTTTCTCTCAATGTTTTGCATGCTATAAAGAAATGTTACAAACTCATGATATTGATTTACATCTTTCTTCATTTGCAATGATTTTTAATTTTGACTGGTAAAATATGAGCTCATGTATGGGAAAGGGTTGGAAAAACTGTGAAGGATTTATGAGTCTATAATTTATTAGTGACTATTAAATTATGAATGGATTTTTTATGTGATTATACATGAACTTGTCGCCTTATTCAATTTACATTCACAAATAGTTTAACACTAGGAATACAAAGCGCTCTGTCATTGAAGTGTGCTTAAGATAGACATATAGACATATATTTATTTTCGGATTTAAACAATGAGATGATGTGTTGGATTTTAAATTGATAAATGTGTTTTGTAAATGGAACAATAATTGTTGGTCACAAAAAAAGATGAATTTTTGTGATTGGTAAATTTTGTATGTTTATTTCATTAAATTGAACTTTTGATGAATCAATCTGATTAACCATTACCAGCTTACAAAATTTAAGACTTGTCAAAACTCAAAAGATGTTGCAGAAGACAATTTCATTAGAAATGAAATGTTACATTTTTTGGCCTTGCGTGGTAGAAAACATAGTGAGAAATGAAGAAATTGCTTGTATCAGGCCTTAATGCTTTCTGTGCTTTATTGTACACAAAATCTCTTATCTGTCGATGTCCATTTTGTGACCGCTAGCAGCATTCGAATTTGAAACATCCAAATTTTTGCCGTTGGGAATGGGCTAGTAACCTAAATGACCAAATTTAAATATTGCTTGTGTATTTTCAGGTTCGAGAATGCATCAGTCACACATGCATGCCCCAGTGTCAGCCATAAAGCCTAAATACCCCTGTACACAAACGGGACCACAATTTCTACCTCAGTCATTGAAGAGCTACCAGGGGCACACTAATCCAAGGGGAGTAACTCCTAACAGGGCATCCGATCAGTCTCCTTACTACAGGTAATACTTTATACCATTATAAAATTTCTGGATTTATTACTTTTCTGGAGGCAAAACTCTCTGAACATGGACAGGGAAGGTGAAATCGTAGCATTTCTTGTCTTCAAACTAAAATTAACAGATTAAGATAACCCACACTTGCTGTTATCTAATAGCTATGTTTCTTCTAAATGAAAATGTGCATATAATATTGATTCAGTAAGTCTTGTGTTCTGTTTTCCAGCAGTGATTCCGCGATTGGTTCCCCAGATTACAGTACGGTACCCAGCAGTGAACACGGGGATACAGACAAACTCGTCAGTCCTATAGATACTACGGAGGGAAAAATTGGTATGTAATTATCCTTAATATTGACTGTTTCCCAAATAGCAAAGTTTTAAGGAGTTCCAATTAATAGCTTGGACAATCATATACCTATGTGGGCGAGCAGCTGGAGGCTCAGTAAGGATGTTGTGGTAGTTCTGAGAAACAACAGGAATCTATTTAAAAGCTTGGACAATCATATACCTATGTAGGCGAGCAGCTGGAGGCTCAGTAAGGATGTTGTTGTAGTACTGAGAAACGACAGGAATCTATGGTTAGGACTGGTGCTTGCCTGCAGAAGCTTTCATGTTGGACAACCCTAAAGTGTTGATATTTGGATGTTTGGGATTAAACAAAGTAAGCAATAACTTGTTGATTAATTAATAAGGTTGGAACAGAAATTTTCTTCTTCCAATTAATAACTGGATTACAGTCTTTGTGTTTTTGGTGTGTTTTTATGCCTGATAAAAACGTAATTTTAACTTAAAGGCAGAATAACAATTAACATCTTGCAAATTTTCCGAGAACTTCGTACAAAAAAATAAATATATATTATTAAAATATGGTCTTTAAATTGCATATATGCCAAATCTTAGCTTTCTACCTTGTGTATTGGCTTAGATGTCGACGGATTTAAAACCCCATGATTTGTTGTCCCGGGGATAATATTTACAATAATGGAACATATGGGGTTTTAAATCTGTCGACATCCTAGCCAATACACAAGATAGAAAGCTAAGATTTGGCATAGATGCAATTTAAAGGCCATATTTTCATAATACAAATTTATTTTGTACGAAGTTCTCGGAAAATTTGCATGATTTTAAGTGCCATTCCCCCTTTAAAGTGATAGTAATGCAATATTGTTCATGTACAATGTATAAGACATGAATATTCATTATGATTACAAGTTCTTGTCTCTCCTTTCCCCAGGTAAAGCTAGTCCCCCTCCTCCACCCCCTGATGTTGCCCATGGTGACCTTATGATGAGGCTGGGTTTGTTGCTAGGTGACAAATCAACCAATCAGGTGACAGAGCAACACTACGCTCCTGGCCAATATCACATGACTAGTCTACGAGAGGAACCGTATCAGAATGTCTCCACGCTGGGGCCAGGTGGTGAGGGAACGCCAGATCGTGGGATATCCGACAGCAGTCCAATGTCGACGCTGACGGCCTCGTCGGGTAGTGACAGGGGAGTGAACACGCTACATGCGACGATACAACACAGTCGAGATCCAAGCACTGACAGCATGACGTCGTTAATGAGTACGAGTACAGGACAGAGTATCAGTCCTCACACAACTACAAACCGACCGCACTCCATCAACACATCAACACCAGGAGCCATTGAAGATCTGAACCTATTTCCACGTAAATCAAAGTTCCGTAGGTCTGCTAGAGCTACGATTGGTTATTCTGAAGGTGCCAGAATGATTACACCAATACGTCCTCCACAGTTACACCTCACACCAATCAGTTTTGAGATTCCGCACTCTGAAGGGACGGCCATGTTTGTGGGGAGAGAGTGGGTGTACAAGGATATAGATATGGTAAGAATCTTAACATCTATTGACAATCAAATTTTGTTTCAATCATTTTGCTAATGTAATTCTTTCCCAAACAGCAAAATTTTAGACTGCTCCAATACAAAAGCTGCACTAGACAACAAAATGGAAGCATATAAAAATGGATTGGCATAAAATACAGCATGGAAAGTATTGAGGCAAAAGGAGAAAATACTGGTCACCAGCTCAATGTTTTCCCAAGTCTTTTCTATCTAAGTGGTCAAAACCAGGTCTTGTTTGGGAAAGGGTTAAAAGACATTTCAATAAGTTTTTCTCAAGTTTTTGCCACAACAATTGTGAAGACAGCAGTTAGTGTAGGCTATGATCAGACCACATGTCTGTGCAGGCTAATCTTAGAGTATACTGCCTGCCAAAGCTTTGGTCACTACAGGAGTATGATACTTTCTCAATCAGCGATACTTTAGATTGCTCCAAATTTGAACATGTTGCAGGTGACAAAAATCAATGGGAATAATTATGGAATTGTACAATATTTTCTGTTCTTTGCTGTACTTAAAGTCTAGAGTTTTGTTGTAATGAGTTGATTTTCTGTTCATTTTCAGGCCATCAATGGTGACCATGCCTCATCTGAGGACCAGTCTGGTGTTATTATTGTGGGTGGTATTGGGACGGGGAAAACTGCCATTATCGAACAGCTGGTCAGCCACAGTTGTTTTGGCGATGGAAAAGGAGGAATTGTGGAAGGTTTGTTGAATACATTTTCTTATGTCTTCAACAAAATGGCTTATTATTAAGCTTCATCTGTAATTAAGTCATTACCATAAGTGATGCCTTTCGATGCCGCACAAGTTAAGAACTTTGGAAAACATCAGAGTAAATGAAGAAATTGCTTTTGACTAGACTAGCAATTTCTTCATTTCCCACATTGTTTTTACCAAAAAAGACAAGAAACAAGAGCTGTCACTGTAAGATGACAATGCCCCCGACACCGCTTTGATTTTAAATTATGGCCAATCTATGTTCAAGGTCAAGGTCATTCAGGGGTCAAGGTCACCAAAGTATGTGCCTACAGAAAGGTAATGTACCAAGGAATGTTGTGGTAAAGTATGAAGCGAATATGTTAAGTAATAAGGAAGTTATGGCCAATGTTAAAGTTTTTGGACGGAATGACGGACGGACAGACAGACGGACGGACAGATGGACGGACGGACGGACGGACGGACAAGTCAAATTTATGATGCCTCCCTATCGGGGGCATAAAAAATCGATCACAGATGTCTGCAACATCTCTGAATTTCAAACAGTCTAGAATTTAGTAATGGGTCAGTTTTTTTTGTGCTTTACTACAACAAAAATTAATGTTGATTTCTGAAATATGACAATTCTTTAAATGGATAAATTAACTGTTTGACCTCTATGTGTAGTATTGACTTTCAATGCAATCAGCATTGAGTTAATTTGAAAAGAAAGACCTGGCATTCTTCAGCACTGGCTTGTTGAATCTTTGGCGGCAGCATCAGACTATCATTGGAGAGGTCTCGGGTTTGATCCCAGGCCCCGGCATATATCCTTTCTGACAAAATTGTCACCCATCAATGGTTTGATAATCATTAACCTATGTTGGTGAGTGGTTGGAATGGAGGCTTGATAAGGATGTTGTCCGAGTTCTGGTGCAAGAAAAACCAGGAATTCATAGTTAGTTGCTCCAGCTGGCACAATATGACAATAGAAGTTGAAAGTGGCATTAAACCCAAATTAGTCAATAAATCATTATGTAATCTTTGTATACAAATAAGCAGTTTTTTCAGTTGCCTTTCTATAATGCTAACCCATGAATCTGTATATTTACAGTGCCAGCAGGTAGACAGACAGACAGACTACATAATGGTGTAAAGTACAGTCCGAACTCTACACTCAACAACAACAATCTGAGTGGCTCTAACACTAGTCTTAACTACGATGCCCTCCGTGTCCTCGGTACCCAGGTGGTCGGCTACCATTACTGCCAGGCGGACAACAACACAACATGCATGGTACCGGAGTTTGTACACAGCATGGCCGCGTACCTCGCACACGCGCCACAGCTGTTTGCTTACCGAGAACTTTTACTTCAAGATGCCCAACTACAGCAGTTACTAAGTCTCCGTCAGTGTGTACAGGACCCCAACACGTCGTTCATGAAGGGTGTGTTAGAGCCACTAGAACAAATCAAGGAGAACGGCAAGTTGGATATAGATAGTGCTATAATGTTGATTGACGGGCTCAATGAGGCAGAATTTCATAAACCTGATTACGGTGATACTATAGCCTCGTTTATTGTGAATCATTTAAACAAGTTTCCAAAATGGCTGAAGTTAGTGTTGACAGTTCACACCAATATGGTGGAGATTACAAACAAGTTACCCTTCCCCAGGATATATATAGACACAGTCTCAACCAATGAGATGATTGTACAGGATCTCAGAGATTACGTCAATCATCGGGTTGAGACGACCGTTCAAATCAAACGCAGCATGGAGTTAAAAACACTGGACGCGGCTGCGCAGGGCAAATTTAGTGCACATGTTCAAGGGCTTAGCAATGGATCTTTTCTATTCTGTAAACAGTTGTTGGATTTAATCGAGCAAGGTCATGTGGTGCTGAAAAGTTCTAACTATAAAATTCTCCCAACTAATCTGTGTGAAGTATTCCTCTTACAGTTCAATCTCAAATTCCCAAGTGTTCGTTCTTTCGAAAAAGTTTCGCCAATTTTAGGGATTTGTTTAGCGACTTTATACCCAATGACCGCGGAGGAAATATTTCACGCCCTGAATGCGGGCAATATGGACAGGTTTGTGACGTGGGAGGAGTTTAAACAAAGACTGAGCCTATTGGCGGGACTACTTTATCAGAGGAAGGATAATTCATTTGTATTCTTCCACCCTGCATTCCGTGATTGGCTGATCAGACGAGAAGAAACTGAAAGTACAAAATTTCTCTGTGATTTAAGGTAAATCTTAGGATATAAATTGATGCTGAATCAATGTCATATGAAATCAATGATATGAATCAAATTGATATTTTTATGGAATTTAATCACTAAATAGTTTCATCAAGTTGAAATTTGTAGTGGAATTTAACCCTTTCCCAAACAAGACCTGGTTTTGACGTCCCTGATAGATAAGGCTTGGGGAAAACATTGAGACAAAAGAAGAAACTGTTGATAATCAGCAGTTTCTCCTTTTCCCTCAATATTTTCCTAACTGTATAATGGTATTTTTACAAAATTCTTTATTTATCAACACATAATTTGTCATCTGCAGTCATTTAGTGCAGACATGCAAATAAGTACAGTACAGCTTCTGTAAAAACAATAAGACAGATTTTATTATAGCTCATGATGAATGACCTGGCGGAGGATCAATCTCTAGCTCATTTATCTTGACCAAAGAATAAGTTCAATTGGTCATTTTTAAAAGTAAAATTTTCATGTAATTATAATGTTTACCAATGTTTATGTGACATGGATAAAATTTACGAGTTCAATGTTAACTTAGATTGCGTCCATGGCGCAGTTGCAGGTAGCGCATTAGACTATCAGGTCCCAGGTTCAATCCCACCAATGTTTTGTTATCATTATCTATGTGGGCGAGCAGCTGGATGCTCGATAAGGATATTGTGTTACTACTGGTTTGAGAAATGATAGGAATCCATGGTTAGGTGCTCCAGCCACCGGGATATATCCACAGCAGTTGAAAACAGTGTTTAACCCCAATGAAATCAAACAATTTTAACTAATGCTCTGCTTCTTTTGTAACTTCAGTTTCCCTTTCATATTGATCTAAGATTATGTCATTGCGATGTCTACAGCAGGCATATTCAATGTACTTTATTTTCCCTCTAGGTATGGCCATGCCCTTGTAGCGTTTTATTTATCCCGAGTGCTATCACCGTTGACGGCAGACAGAACAATTGAGCTTGGTCACCATATTCTGAAGGCCCATATATACAAGAATATTAGCAAACAGCGAGGATACTCATCACGTGACATGCAGGCATTCTGGATGGTGCTGAGCGCTGATAACCTGAGCGCGGCGCTCGTCTGTCAACGGAATCTCTTCTGTCCAAATGTCAAGGTCAGTGGATAAATATTCTTTCAAAACAGTGGTATGATTAATGATTTTTATGCCTCTGCATTTATAACTTTTTGGCCTATCTGTCTATTTCTCCATTGTGTATAATCACGTGACTCCGAATTTCCAATAATCTTCAATATCTTTTTTGATACTTGATCAATTTGAATTCGGTTTGAAGCAGAGAAGGTGGGAAAATGCCAGGAATAAGTTAGACGTGTTGGATTTTTGAAAAAATCAACTGATAAAAAAGTTATTGAAGATAAACCAAAATTTTGGTTTATCTTCAATAACTTTTTTATCTGATGATTTTTCAAAAATCCAACACGTCCATCTAATGTGTGACATCTGTCCGCATTCTCTGTTTTAAACCGAATTCAAATCGGTTCAGTATTCACAAAATTATTGAAGACTTTCTGAAAATATTGCATCACATGATTATCCATCATGTTCTCTGTCAACAATTAACATTGGCATGGTTATGTACTTAGACATTGGTGTTTCAACAACACAAGTCATCCTGATTTGCCTTTAAGAAAAATGCTTTTCAAAAACATTACAAGAATATATGTGACCCGTCACGCTAAAAGGGACCTTATCTGAATTCCAAAAATCTTTTGATAAATTTTGATAAACTCGTCAGACTCATCGCTGCTCAACCAGATCCCGTATGCGAAAAATGAACATATAGTATGATAGGGAAAACATTCCGGATTTAGAAAATTACATAAAAGTGAAAAGTGTCGGCCCTAGTCTGGCTGCGCGGACTGCGCAGACTGACTAGGGTCGATATTTTTCACACACCCGATAAGGTCCCTTTTAGCGCAACGGGTCACATATCTAGAAGAAAATACTGTTGATTCATGTTTCAATGATTGAGCTTCAATCCAGCTATAGTTAACATTAACCCTATGTAACAACACAGATAGGCTCGTCAGAATTAAAAGTATGTGTAAGAAAAACAGCATTTATGTATTTAATGCCATAGAAATCATTATGGGAACTAGAGAAAATGCTGGAAATCTTTGCTTTTTTCCCCATAATTATTTCCCAAAATGATATGTGACCTGTCACGCCAAAAGGGACCTTATTCTAACTCCAAAAAACCAAACTTTGACAAACTTGTCAGACTCAGCAAAGGTCAACTAGATCCCGCTTGTTAAAAATGAACACACAGTAAGATAGGGAACACATTCCAGATTAAAAAAAATACATAAAAGTGAAAAGTGTCGGCCCTAGTCTGGCTGCGCGGACTGCGCGGACTGCGCAGACTGACTAGGGTCGATATTTTTCACACACCTGATAAGGTCCCTTTTAGCGCGACGGGTCACATATGTTCAGGACTTGATAGGTTGTAAGAATGAATTTCTCTCTGTCTTTACAGGTCAGTCGTTTGATACTGCTATCTGGTGCCAACCCCAATACGAGAACTGACTACGAGAATAACGCTCCTATATTGTGCCTCGCTGCGAAGGAAGGTTTCTCCGAGATGGTTTCTCTGCTACTGGAGTTTAACGCGAATGTTGATGCTGTGTCGGACACGGGCATGTCAGCATTATGTTATGCTGCAGCTGGCGGTCACTGTGATATACTGAAAATGTTGTACCTCCGACATGCAATGGTGAGTTAGCCTTTTGCCAAATTACGAGATTTTTTACTTGTCCTAAGTCAAATATGATGCAGAAGACAATTTCGAGTGAAAATTTTTGCTCTTTCTAAGTTGCAAGCAATTTCTTCATTTTCCGCAATGTTTTCCAAAGCCTACATCTTGCAAGGGCAAGGAAGTGTGATCATAACTAGAAAATCTTAGATGAAGATGAAGATAAACAACTTTCATTGAACTTTTGTTTATCAGATGTGATTAAAAGGGAAGGCATTGAAAAAAAAAAAAGAATTGTTATGCAGATTCTTTTTCTTAGTATGATAATTATGCTCCATGTATACAAAGTATTTTATTTGCTCTTTATTTGCATGAAGTATAATAAATAAAGATAAACTTTTAGATCTAGTACTTTGTTATTTGATCAACTAGTTTTAAACTTTCTTGTATATAAGTTTTCAGGTTTTTGCATGTTATCTTAAAAATTTATAATAGATCTAGAGTCTACATGATTTCATATTTCGATAATGTTTAAAAAGAACTTATCTGTGTTTCAGATTAATCAAGCGGACAACAGTGGACAATGCGCCGCTATCCACGCTGCCGTCAACGGACATCTGGACGCGCTCGTCTACCTGCTTCAATGTGATTGGTCAGTCTGTGAAGGTCAGGTGACCAAGGTCGAGGCCATGCAACATTGTCTGATTGTGGCCGCGGCCATGGGTCATAAAGGGGTCAGTATAGGTATTTTATTTTGAGCTATTCAAGAGCTTCAAAAAAAGGATGAAGATCTAATGGATTTTCAAAATACAAAATATCTGTCAGAGACGACTCAAATGAATACCCACATCGTCAAATTTGATTTGAAATAATAAATTAGGATAGCCTTAACCATTTCCCAAACAAGACCTGGTTTTGACGTCCCTAATAGAAAAGGCTTGGGAAAACATTGAAACAAAAGAAGAAACTGCTGATAACCAGCAGTTTCTCCTTTTGTCTCAATATTTTGTGCCATATTTTGCACAAATCATAACTTTATCATCACCAATTTTGTCGTCTGCAGCAGCGTTCAAATTGGATCACCCTAAAACTTTGCCGTCTGGTAATGGGTTAACCCCTGTTACATCTGTTACTGTAGAGTAATATGATGGCTGTATTACTTTTTAACCCATTACCAGACGACAAAATTTTTGGGCAGTCCAATTTGAAAGCCGCTGCAGACGACAAAATGAATGTTGATAAAGATAAGATTTGTGTATGATCCAGCTCAGAAAATATTGAGACAAAAGGAGAAACTGCTGGTTATCAGCAGTTTCTTCTTTTGTTTCAATGTTTTCCCAAGCTTATTCAATTAGAGACGTCAAAACCAGGTCTTGTTTGGGAAAGGGTTAAATAGCATTATTCCAACCAGTTGCTAGTTATCATATGAATGGAAATCAAATATTATAATTAATTGTGATGACAAATATTTATTCATGAAAGAAAAAAGAGATTGTCACTTATTTCTCTTCGATAATCAGAACAATTTTCAAGAAAGTAATTGGTTGGTTTATTGTAAAATTAGTTTCCTTTATGAACTATGTATCTTTCCTTATTGGACAATGTAAATCTTGCAACATAATCAGTGTATTTAAGGTAGTCCATCCCTAATAAGATTGACGCAAAGTCGGCATTATTCGGGCGACATTGAAAACATCAGGCTGTGGTATTTTCCACTGCCAAATGTTTACAACCGTACCCGAATAGTTTTGGATACGTAACAAGGCGGCGCGAAAAAAGCCAGTGTTTTATTAATCTAAAAATGGCCACATTTCAGGTATTCTACCTTAACCCATTACCACACAGTGACTCTTTTTGACTCCCCAAGAGATAAAGGCTAGGAAAACATCATGAAAAATGAAGAAATTGCTTGTGACAAGCAATTTCTTCATTTCCCACAATGTTTTCTATGTAAAAAGACAGAAAAATGTGAAATTTCATTCACTTGAAATTGTCGTCTGCAAGATCTTTCAATTTAGATCACGCTAAAATTTTATCGTTTGGTAATGGGTTAAGTAAATTTATTAATTTCTCTATAATTCCAGGTGTGTGAGTACCTACTACACATAAACAGACACTCTAGTGATACCTTTGGTTTGAATGTGGTGGATACCCTTCTGGGGGAAACTCGTAAGTATTCAATGAGAAATGTATACTTGTAAATAAGTTTGAAAAAAAAAATTGGTATGAACCATGTTAAAATCATCAGGGGATACCAACTCAAATGTTCAAAATATTTCTTAACCCTTTCCTAAACTAAAAAAATTTAGGGTGATCCACTTCAAGAACTGCCACAAATGGCAAAATAGATGTTCTTAAATATCTGATTTGTATAAAATATGGCATAGAAATATTGAGACAAAAGGAGAAACTGCTGGTTATCAGCAGTTTCTTCTTTTGTTTCAATGTTTTCCCAAGCCTTTTCTATTAGGGACATCAAAAGCAGGTCTTGTTTGGGAAAGGATTAATTGTATTGGCACTGTGGTTTAGTGATGGTTCTGGGTTCAGTAAAAGTCAATGTGCTGTGGCTAGCTGTAGTCGTAGAGTGTTGACAGCTTACTTGAAACTTGATGTACATGGGGTTAAAATGTAAAGTTCATGAAATTTGCTTCAACATGATACAGACTTAAACTCATAACTTTGACTTTAAGATGTAACTTTTAGGGAAACTATTTAATATTTTTATAAATAGTTTTAAGAAGGAAGGATATATGATTGTGAATATTTATATTATGTATTATATTATTCTTAACCCATTCCCACACATCGACGCCTTTTGACACCCAAAACATTATAGCTTTAGGAAAGTATTGTGGAAAATGAAGAAATTGCTTGTGACAAGCAATTTCTCCTTTTTCCACAATATTTTCTTCGACGAAAGCGCAAAAATTGTTAGATTTCATTCACGTGAAATTGTCGTCTTCAACTTATTTCAAATGTGACTGGTCTAAGATTTTGTCATGTGGTAATGGGTTAAATCATTGCAAGAATCAAGAAGTAACTGCCTTTTTTTCCAGCATTGACGGCTGCTTGTTTGAACGGACGTAAGGACATTGTGTTGTACCTACTAGAGCAAGCTGCGAGTCCGGATGCGGGTAACCTCAAGTCCTTCACTCCGCTGTTGTGTTCAGTCGAGGCGGGGAAGTGGGAGATTGCGGACCTCCTGTTGAATCTGGGTTCGTCTATAGAACAGACGGACAAACATGGCAGAACTCCGCTCATGATTGCAGCATATAAAGGTCATATAGGTGTACTGGAGATGCTGCTCTCTAAAGGTAAAATAGTGATAGTTCTGACTTCATTAACTTTGTTAAAATATTCCCCACACCTACGAAGTAGAGGGGGTATTGGTTTCACCATGTCTGTCTGTGTGTCCCCTTATCTGTCCGTCTGTAGACTTTTTCATACATATGTATTTGTGCTCTAACTCGAGAACTATTTGACCTAGGATCATAACTTTACACAATTATTGCCCTTGACATTGACCCCCTACAGGATAGAGACTTTGGAAAACATTTTGGAAAATAAAGAAATTGCTTGTTACAAACAATTTCTCGTCGGTGCTATGACAAAATTGTGTAACAAATTAGTTACGCAAATTTTGTCAATTTTTAGCTCCACTGGCCGAAGGCCAGCGAGCTATTGTCATGGCGGTGTGTCCGTCGTGCGTGCGTCCGTGCGTCCGTGCGTCCGTTAACTTTTTCTTTAAAAATCTTCTCCTCTCAAACCAGTGGGCCAATTTTGACCAAACTTTGCAGGAATGTTCCTTGGGTGACCCTTTACTTAAATTGTTCAAAGAATTTTGATTGGTCCATAAATGTGGGCGTGGCAGGGCGGGGCTTATCAGACTTAGAGAAATCACAAAATAATTCTTTAAAAATCAACCATTTGGCCAACTTTGACCAAACTTGGCAGAAATGTACCTTGGGTGACTCTTTACTTAACTTGTCAGTGAAATTTTGATTGGCCTATAAATGTGGGCGTGGCAAGGCGGAGCTTATCAAATTTTGAGAAATCACAAAATAATTCTTTGAAAATCTTCTCCTCTCAAACCAGTTGGTCAATTTTGACCAAACTTTGAAGGAATGTTCCTTAGGTGACCCTATACTAAAATTGTTTAAAGAACTTTGATTGGTCCATAAATGTGGGCGTGGCAGGGCGGGGCTTATCAGACTTAGAGAAATCACAAAATAATTCTTTAAAAATCAACCATTCGGCCAATTTTGACCAAACTTGGCAGAAATGTACATCGGGTGACCCTTTACTTAGATTGTTCAAAGAATTTTGATTGGTCCATAAATGTGGGCGTGGCAGGGAGGGGCTTATCAGACTTAGAGAAATCACAAAATAATTCTTTAAAAATCAACCATTTGGCCAACTTTGACCAAACTTGGCAGAAATGTACCTTGGGTGACTCTTTACTTAACTTGTCAGCGAAATTTTGATTGGTCTATAAATGTGGGTGTGGCAGGGCGGGGCTTATCAAATTTCGAGAAATCACAAAATAATTCTTTGAAAATCTTCTCCTCTCAAACCAGTTGGTCAATTTTGACCAAACTTTGAAGGAATGTTCCTTAGGTGACCCTATACTTAAATTGTTTAAAGAACTTTGATTGCTCCATAAATGTGGGCGTGGCCAGGCTGGGCTTATCAGACTTAGAGAAATCACAAAATAATTCTTTAAAAATCTACCATTCGGCCAATTTTGACCAAAATTGGCAGAAATGTACATCGGGTGAGTCTTTACTTAACTTGTTCGTGAAATTTTTATTAGTCCATAAATTTGAGTGTGGCAGGGCCGGGCTTATCTGACTTAGAAAAATCACAAAATAATTGTTAAATTCTTTAAAAATCAACGATTGGGCCAATTTCAATTAAACTTGGTAGAAATGCACCTTAAGTGACCCTATACTTAACTTGTTCATGAAATTTTGATTGGTCCATAAATGTGGGCATTGCAGGGCGTGGCTTATCAGAATGGGAGAAATCACGAGAAATTCTTAAAATCAACCATACTTTGTTACTTTCGACCATACTTTGTTATTCAATAATACTTTGTTAGTAAAATTTTAATTGGTCTATAAATTTGGGTGCGGCAGGGTAGGGCTTATCAGAATATGACAAACCATGAAAAAGTTCTTTAATTAAACATAAATCTTTATTAGGTCAAATCTTAGAAAAACCTTGTATGCCCTTCAGAGGTCATATTTTCTGCCCAGTCAATCTGAAAAGAGGTCAGAGTGATTGTTTTGATGAAATCATTGAAGGATTGAAATTGGGTCACTGGGGTTGAAAACTAGGTCAAGCGGTCAAATGTTAGAAAAAAACTGTTTTTTGTCCAAAAATGGGTGCATGGCAGGATGGGGCTTATCAGAAATCATTAGAAAATTTTTCATTGATTGCCGCTTCTGTAATCACTGGACATATTATGAGTGTACTTTGCCAGAATGTTCCTTAGGTGACTTTTTGCAATTTTTTTATTTTTACTTTGAATTTTCAAATTTTCAAAACATCTCCAAGACCATTTTTTATTTGAGACACCCTTCTTAGAACTTTTGTGTTGAATTTTAGTCACATGAAAATCAATTCAACGTTCATTAACCCTTTCCCTAACAAGACCATGTTTTCATGTCTCTGAAGGAATTTAGTGTCAGAAAACTTTGAAAGAAAAAACAAAATGCTGATTATTAGCACTTGCTCCTTTTCCTTCAGTATTTTCTGTTCTGTAATGTTCACAAATTCCATATAGTTTTGTAACCCAATTCATCACCTGCAGTAGCTGTCAAATCTTGACAGTCTGAATTTTTATCGTTTGAGAAAAGAGAAAATGCACTAAACAGTGGATTCTTTTTAACTGCAATGTCTATTTGTCAAGATAATTATTGCAATTAACAGAAAAAAGCTAAAAAGGGAGTATATTGTTCTCAAAATTTTAAGTTTTTGCAGACAGGAAATTGCTAATTTGCAATGAATGTCTTATAACAGGATTATATAATTATTAAGAGTCCACTGTTTAACCCATTACCACACAGTGACGCCTTTCAACACCCTGCAAGATAAAGGCTTTTGAAAACATTGTGGAAAATGAAGAAATTGCTTGTGATAAGCAATTTTTTTCATTTTCCACAATATTTTCTGAACAAAAAAACACCAAAAAATTTAAAATTCCATGCACTTGATATTGCGGTCTGCAACACCTTTCAAATTGGAAGAGTTTGGAAAATGGTTAAGTTTGATGCCAAAATGTGATATACTCTTTTTCTCATTTCAGACCCTCTTGACCCGTGACAAGTGTTTGTGTTAATGAAGAAAAAAAAACAACAGTTTATGATTATTATGAAGAATGATTGATAATTTGTAACCCATACTTTGTTAAATTCTATTTAAATCAAAAGTTTAGATAGACTTTGTTCTTTAGGGGCTATTGCAGACGTTAACCTATACCAGGTAAGTGTGCTGGTGACCAAAACATGCTGCAGGAATCTTTTGAGTATGTAGGATTGTGTATTTCAAAGACAGTTGTTATTTGCTTTCTTTGAATTGCATACATGATTATCACCAGTTATGAAGAGGGCCTCTTTTTGGGATAACCGCCTTGTTTATCACAAAAAATAGTTTACCACTTTCATAGAAAGTGGAAATTATTTTCTATCAATTTAACAGAGATACACATTTATTTAAGTTTTGGAAATGATATTTCAACAATAAACTGAATTTGATTTTCTAGTCTTTAGTAATGTACAGTGTCATGCCAATATTTAAATTATTATAACGTTTTGAACAAATTTAGATTTAAATCTCAAAACTAAACACACAGTGAATAATTTAGAATTGCTAATCGCAATTACTTCCAGATCTTTTACATAGGTTAGCAAAATAACATGATTTCTATTGTTTTACTCCTGTCTGTCTGTCAGAAAACTTAACATTTTGCATTTTCTCCAAAAGTGTTTGACAAACAAAGCTGAAATTTGGTATCTAACTTCCTTTCAATGATATCTATATGTTCCATGTAACCCTTATCAACTCTTAATTAAAAAACTTAACATTGTAGAAAAATAGCCATTTCGGGCATTCATGTTTCACAAACACATCTTGTCTTTCAAGAAACTTACATTTTGTCACTCAACTATTCTATCAATCATGATTTCAACAACTGTTCTTATTTATTTCAGACAAATTTATCAATATTACAAAAAGACTTACCGTAATATCACTTGGAACATTTGTGAACTTTTATTATTATTTCCAAAATTGGAAATGTTATACACATTTTTATGATTCTTGTGTGGAACAGTGAATTGTGAACACTTTAATAGTGAACATTTTTTTATGATTTTTGTGCAACACTGATTTAATTCTAAATACAGTTTTGTGATTTTTATGTAGCTGTGAGTTCATTGTGACAGTGAATTGGAGTATATATTGGAATTATTGTGAACATAAGTTCTACCCTATGTGACTTAAGGTTGTGTACCTTAATATAGATCACTTTGTGTTGATTGCTGAAAGATATAGAGTACAGTGTGACGAAGTTAAAGAAAAGAGATACAGAGGAAAAAGGGACTTGGATTTACCATTGATTTATCCGTTTAATGTAAGAACTGGCTTTTTATTACTTTCTCTTGAATTTTTACACTATCTGCACCTAAAGATCAGAAAGGGATCAATATAAAATCTGGTCTGTCCATTAGTTTGTCTGTTTTTTCCTTGTAAGTTAGAAATTAAGATGTAGTGCTCAAATTTGATATTAAAACAGTTCATAATTCATTGGTATGAATCCCTTAATAACATTGTTAAAGTGACTTATCAAGGTCAAAACGATACATGCTTGCAAATTTACACTTCATACACATGTAGCAGCTTTTATGGTCCAGGGCCCTGTTTTTCTTATGATTTTATGAACATTTCAATTCATTTGTAAAACAGGGTCCTGGTCATCAGACAATGTCAAAAGTTGTCTTTGAATGTCTGGAAAATTTGCCATTTTAGTTTATATTTTCTAATTGCAGAAGGAAAATGCCTCGCAAGAAGAATTGGCGAATGAGTAGAGCCAGAAGAGATGTACTCACGAAAACCACAGCTGATTTAACGGGTGTCTTTGAACTATCAGATGGGGGCCTATCCCACCCTTTACCTTCATCTGTTTTGGATGAAACAGATGTAAGGCCATCTGTGTCTATGGAGGGCGTCTTTGGAATATCAGATGGGGGACTTGCCCACCCACAAAAACCATCTGTGTCTATGGAGGGCGTCTTTGGAATATCAGATGGGGGACTTGCCCACCCACAAAAACCATCTGTGTCTGGAATTTGTTCTGAAACTGTTCTTGATACTGTTCTTGATACTGTTCTTGATACTGTTCTTGATACTGTTCTTGATACTGTTCTTGATACTGTTCATGATACTTTACCAAATACTGCAGATGATATACTTACTGACACTGTTATTGATGCTAGTGCTGATGGTAATACTGTTCTTGCTACTGAAGTTGTTGCTGAAGATACAGAATCCAACACAATGATTTTCGGAACTTTTCATCAAGGTAATCAAATGTTTGACCCATCCTCTCGAAATCTACAATGTACAGCCAATGCCTTATGCTCGATGATATACACAGAGCTTAGACATCTGCCATCTTCACAAAATCTAGATGAAATTCTAATAGAAGGAGATAGATTACATAGAGAAATAGTGATTGGACTGAAAGCGAGGAATGACTTTCAAAGCTTGCTTTTGAATTTGGAAGAGATCCCAGGTTCTGTAACTGCATTTGATAGACATGTTTCTATTGTGAGAGGAAATATTTTATCTGGTGTATTTATTCAAAGTTCTATCAACACTCATATGTCATCACTTCACAGTTGTTTGAAGGAAGCATTTCACACAACTTCTTATCTTTTATTTATCATTGGTTCAGTTTGTTCTGCAATTTTCAGGCAGGATGGTAGATATTGTTTATTTGATTCTCATTCACATGGTGTTGATGGATTGGTAGATGATGATGGAAGATCATTATTAGCTTCTTTTCTTTCAATAGATGATTTGGTAATGTTCATGTATGCAATGTATCAAAGTATGAACATCGATCTAAATGAACAATTTGACATGATGCCAATTAGATTTGTTATAGGAGAAAAAATCCATGAATCTGAATCCAAGAAAAATGAAATTGAATTTACAAATTGTCCACCTGAGAAATTATCTTTGATTGACATATATTTCAAGGATCAAGCAGAGAGACAAAAGCGCAAACAAGAAGTTAGGTCAGATTATGAAATTGTACACGAACGTAAAAGATTAAAAAGAAATGAATATATGAAAAGTTATATGAGGAAAATTAGGCAGGATCCTGAAAGACAATCTAAGGAAAGATTAGTGGCTAGTATTTCAAAGAGAAAGGCAAGAAAAAATCCAGAAAGGCAAGTCAAGGAACAGACTATGACTAGTATTTCAATGAAAAAAGCAAGACAAAATCCAGAAAGGCAAGTCAAGGAACGGACTATGACTAGTATTTCAAAGAAAAAGGCAAGACAAGATTCAGAGAGGCAAGTCAAGGAACGGACTATGACTAATACTTCAATGAAAAAAGCAAGAAAAAATCCTGAAAGGCAAGTCAAGGAACGGACAATGACAAATATTTCAAAGAAAAAAGCAAGAGAAAATCCAGAAAGGCAAGTCAAAGAAAGGTCAATGACAAAGGGTTCTATGCAAAAAGTTAGACAAAATGAGGAAAGAAAGAAGAAAGAAAGAATGTTAACTCTTAAATCAATGCACAAGTGCCGCTCTAGTAAATTGTATAAAGATTCAGAAAGGATGAAAAAACAGAATAAACGTTCATCAAGATTCAATATGATAGTAGAAAATGAAAGAAATAAGACTAAGCGCCAGAGTCTAAGGTCTAATTTAGATTATAAAATTAAGGAAAAGAGCTACAAAAGTTCAAAGCGATATGGTTCCAGCTTAGACGACTGCATTGAAAAATTTAAGAAGAATGTTTCAAAAGGCCCTGTTTATGTTTGTTCATGCTGTAACCAAACATGGTTTAAACATTCTGTTGTGTTATTCAACAAACTAAATTCTAAATGCTCTTCTGATGCAGTTAAAAAATTTTCTACAAATTACATCTCTGTTGATGATTGTGAATGGCTGTGTAAAACATGCTATGAAAAAATTAAACTTAACAAAGTCCCTCCAATGTCTGTTTTCAATCAAAATGCATTTCCTGTACTGCCAAAGGAACTGAATTTACATCAGCTAGAGGAAAGATTAGTTTCTTTGAGAATCCCATTTATGCAGATTAGAGAATTACCAAGAGGAGGTCAGTTGTCCATCAAAGGGAATGTTGTCAATGTCCCAGTTGACATTCAGCCTGTTATACACAGTTTACCAAGAACATTAGATAGTCACTATACAATACCTGTTAAACTTAAGAAGAAACTTTCATATAATAAATGTGATTTCACTGAAAATATTAGACCTCTGCATGTTTTAAGTGCTCTTCATTGGTTAGTGAACCATAGTGTACTGTATAAAGAATCTGGTGTTAAAGTAGATGATGACTGGATGCAATCAATTACTTCAGATTGTAGTGATACAGTAAAAGAGTTCTTTGGAATGACAGGTGAAAGCGTAAGTGAAGAATTAGATTGTAATGATGATGTGAATTATGACTCTGATCACTTTAGTGAAGTTGACGAGACAGAAAAGGTTATTGGTAATAGTGACACTATGCTGGATGTTGCAGACCCAAATAAAGACAACGCTTATACTTTTGCTCCAGGTGAGGGTCAAACACCACTCAGCCTTTATCAAGATCCTGATGCAGAATATTTGTCTTTTCCTACAATTTTCTGTGGACAGAGAAGAAGTCCAAATGATAAAAAACATGTTCACATTCACTATAGTGATACATGCAAGCTAGAACTGAGGCATATTGATCGCAGAGTAGCATCAAATATTCCCAATATCTTCTTTAAGTTAAAGAAAGTTCAACTGAAACAAATTTCTGATAAAGTCCATCTTGCTTTGCGTAGATGTAAAACAGAAGGTAAAACATTTACTGCCTCACAAATGCTTGATACAAATCATCTTAAAGGTGTTGTGAGATTGGATGAGGGATTTTATATTTTCAGAAGTTTAAGGAATTCACCACCATATTTTGAAGCCCGTAAAAAAGATGTTTTTGCAATGATTAGACAACTAGGATTACCTACTTGGTTTACATCTCTTTCGTCGGCAGATACCAGATGGCATGATCTACTAAATATGCTCTCTCAGATAAATGATGGAAAAACAATGTCTGTGGAAGAATTGGATAACTTGACTTGGATTGATAAAACAAAACTTGTGCAAAAAGATCCAGTTACATGTGTAAGGTATTTTGACAACCGAGTACAAGAATTCATAAACACTGTACTTAAAAGTCCCCATGACCCATTAGGAAAAATAATAGATTACTTTTATCGTGTTGAATTCCAACAAAGAGGTTCACCTCACATCCACATGTTAATATGGATTGAAAAGGCTCCTAGATATCATGAAAGTTCATTAGATGAAGTAACATCCTTCATAGATAAGTATGTATCTTGTGAGAAAAATCCAGATCAACAACTTGTAGAACTACAGATACATAAACATTCCAAGTCTTGTAGAAAGAAACAGAAATCTATTTGTAGATTTGGTTTTCCCATTCCTCCAATGAAAAGCACAACTATATTGGAACCGTTAAATGACTGTAAAGAAAAGCAAAATTACAAAGATTTATTTGTCAAAATACAAAAGAAATTGGATGAGTTGAAGGAAACAAATATTACGGTAGATGATTTCCTTACTGAGATCAAAGTAAGCAAGGATGATTACATCAAAGCAGTCCAAAGCTCATTGAGTGGTCCAAAGGTTTTTCTGAAAAGAAAATTAAGTGAGGTTAGAATTAATGCATACATGAAACCTATTCTAAACGCTTGGGGTGCAAACCATGACTTACAATTTGTATTGGATCCATATGCATGTGCTGTATATATAGTTTCATATATTAGTAAAGCACAGAGAGGAATGAGTATTCTTATGAATGAGGCATGTAAAGAAGCTAGAAGAGGAAATATGGATCTCCGACAACAGGTTAGACATATTGGAAATAAATTCTTGAATAGTGTTGAGGTTAGTGCCCAGGAAGCCTGCTACTTACTTTTACAACAGCCATTGACAAAAGCCTCAAGGGATGTTGTTTTCATTAACACTTCTTTGCCTGAAGAGAGAACATTCCTACTTAAGTCTAAGGAATCTCTTGAAAAATTATCTTCAAATTCTACAGATATTGAAGCAGATAATACCATTAAAAGATATTCTAAAAGACCAAAACAACTTGAAAATTGGTGTTTAGCAGACTATGTGTCCCAGCTTGATATCAAATACAACACTGACAAAGGCACTGCAAGAAATTCAGGTGAAAACATTTCTGAAACATTAAATGAAGAAACCAATGAAGGTGAAAACAATGAAAACATGGATACATATTGTAACGAGGATGAGGTGCTTGACTCAGACACAAATGACTATAATTCAAGTGAGGATAGACAATATTCTATTCCTGGGGGTCGAATTGTTCTCAAAAATGGAATTGTTATAAGTGAAAGGAAACAAAGAAAAGTCATAAGATATGTAAGATTTTCGAAAAAAATTGACATCGAACAGTTCTGTAGAGAAAGATTGCTTCTATTTACTTCATGGAGAGATGAAAGTATTGATTTGAAACAAGGTCATGACTCTTACCTATCAAGGTACAGATCCATTAAAAATTTCATAGAGCACAAAGCCTTGCAGTATGAAAAGAATGCTGATGAACTAGATGATGCAATGGAGCGTGCTCACAATGAGGAAGATTTTGATGATGTTGCCCCAGGCACAGAGCAGTCTGAGCAGGATGACTCAAATATTGGTGCAAAAGAAAGTGAAAGTTTCATATTCTTTGATCCTGATAGACCTGAAAATCAGAGACAAGGTGATATTGCTGGAGATGTTGGTTTAAGTGTTGCTTCTGTAGATATTAGTGTACGCAGGAAAACAATGTCAGACATAGATTACAGGCAATTGATAAAATCATTGAATACGAAACAGAGAGAATTTTTTATTCATGTTTTCCAATCTGTTAAGCGTGATGAACAAAAGTTGAAAGTTTTTTTAACTGGTGGTGCAGGCGTTGGAAAATCTGTTCTTGTAAGTGCATTGTTTGAAGCTTTGCAGCGTTACTTGACATCTAATCCTGGTGATAATCCTGAGAACTGTAGAGTTCTTCTCTGTGCACCAACAGGTAAAGCTGCTTTTCATATAAATGGGGTAACATTACATTCAGCTTTCCGCATTCCAGCAAGCCAGGGTTATGATTGTACTCCACTTAATAGTGACACTTTAAACACCCTTCGAACAAAATATAAAGACTTGTCTGTTGTTATGATTGATGAAGTGTCCATGGTTGGAAATAACATGCTTAAACTCATAAATGAAAGATTAAAACAAATAAAGGGCAGTAATGTTCCATTTGGTGGCTTGCATATGATATTCATTGGAGACCTTTTCCAGTTGAAACCAGTGATGGATGGTTGGATATTTGAGAATTTGAAAACAAATTTTGGACCTTTAGCTACAAACTTATGGCAGGATTTTATTGTAATGCATGAATTGGATGAGATCATGAGGCAAAAGGAAGACAAGCAATTTGCTGAACTTTTGAACAGATTACGAGAAGGAAATCATACACAAGTTGACATTGAAAATCTAAAAAAGAGATTGACTGATACTGCTAGTACAGACTATCCACAAAATACAACACATTTATTCAATACCAATGAGAAAGTGAACAATTTCAATGTCAGGAGCTTTCTTAATAATACTAATGAAAAAGTAAACATTCCTGCTCTTGATCATGTATTAGGAGATGACAATGTGACAGTTAAACAACAACTAATATCAAAGTTGCCACATGATTCCACACACACTGCAGGGCTTAGTCAGATGGTAGGAATAGCTATTGGAATGATTTATGACCTATGTCTTAACCTTGATGTAGATGATGGATTAGTAAATGGGTCTTCTTGTATGATAAATAAAATTGAATACAGACAGAAAAATACTACTAGACCAAGTATTGTGTGGGTTTCTTTCAATGATGATAAAATCGGAACATCATGGCGTTCAAAGTACAGACATTTGTATCATAGTGCTATTAATCCATTATGGACACCTATCTTTGATTCAAAGAGGAACTTTGTGTATTTGAGAAAAACTTTTGTGAGAATACAAATCCCTCTGCGCCAGTCAACAGCAAAAACTGTACATAAATCTCAAGGAGACACGTTGAGTCAGGTTGTAATAGATATGGATGGAAAACGTGTATTTTCCCATGCCCATTATGTCGCAATAAGTAGATCAAGATCCCTGAAAGGCCTTTACATTCTAAACTTGAATGAAAGCAAGATTTCTGTGTCAACTAAAGTTCAAGAAGAAATGATACGTTTAAGAGAATCACAGAAATTGAAACTATGTTACACTCCAGTTTACATGACTAGTGACACTCATTTCACATGCCTTTTCAACAATATGCAGTCTTACAGAAGCCATAAGGATGAATTGTTTTCAGATCCCAATGTCAAAGCTGCAGATTGTTTATGCTTATTAGAAACATGGTTAACTGCAGATGATTCCATCGATTTAGTGCAGAGAACTGGATATCAAATTGTTAGAGCAGATGGGAAACAAGTAAGCAATGCTCGTCCTCACAGAGGAATTATCGTTTATGTGCGGGACAACATTCATATTTCTCATAGCTTTTCTGTGGTAAAGAAAAACATAGAAATGATTGTTGTAGAACTCTTGGTGCAAGATAAAGAAATAGTCATTGCAACATTGTACAACTCTCCTAAATCTTCGGTGACTGACCTGAAGAAATTTCTAACTGAAAATTTAAAGCATTTCAAAGGGAAGCACCTCATTATTCAAGGTGATATCAACATTGATTTATTGGATATGAATACAACTATCCAGAGGTTTATGCAGGATTTCTTCAACTGCAGTCAACAAGTGTCAAAAACAACCCATTATTCTGGCTCCTTAATTGATCATATTTACAGTAATATACCACTGATTCTCACTGATGTCATAGAATGTGTCTGGTCTGATCATTCGATGGTGTATTCTGCTGTGCCAAATCACAGTGTCAATCTTTCATAAAGTTTAAAAAAAAAATCATTAATATTGAGTTGTGTGAAGCTAATGACAAGTTTACATATTATTTTGAATGAAAGAGGTCAGTTTGAAATCTCACCCGTCATTGTTTTTTGCTTTGTCTGCTATTTCAGCAGACAAAGCTGGTGGTTCATATAGGTATGGGTGGCCACTATAGGTGCAGAAAGGTGGACACAAAGATATGTGACCTGTCACACTGAAAGGGACCTTCTGGTTTTTCCATTTAACCAAATCTTGAGATACATGAGATTCAGCAGATATCAACCAGATGTCATATTTGGAATTTTATTGAACATGTAAAACAAACAAGGAAACGAAATATATATATATCCAAGAAATTGCCTTAGAATGAAAAAAATTGATCCTAGTTAGTTTGCACAGACTGGCTAGGTTTGATATTTTTCACACTTTCCATAAGGTACTGTTAAGCTTGGCGGGTCACATAATTATGATCAAGCGATATAACATTCTTTTCTTATTTTTTTTCCTTCATGTTCAACACATATTTCAGCATCTAATAAGAAAGAGAGAAATTTCTACTGTAAGCCTTGTCATATGCTGAACTGTGTGGCAGAAGATTAACATAACGATCAGCCTGCAGTCACATGTTGACTGATCATTTTACACCTTTAACCCATTACCATACAGTGATTCCTTTTGACTCCCCAGAAGATAATGTCCATGGAAAACCATGTGGAAAATAAAGAAATTGCTTGTGAAAACCAAATTCTTCATTTCCCACAATGTTTTCTACATAAGATGACCAAACATGTAAGATTCATTCATTTTAAATTGTCATCTGCAACATTTTTGAATTTGGACTAAGTTAAATTTTTTAGATTTACACTGAGGAAATACTATTGTTTGTCGGAAATTATGTCACTGTTTAATTAATAGAATTGATTCCTATTTGTTACTTTCTGTTACACATGAACTTGCTACTTTACATTAATTCAACTGTACCTTTTTACTCACATTACTATTCCATTGTGCATAATTTTTCTGAAGGCAGTGCAGAGCTTAGCAAATGGTTCATCACGTATAAAAACAAGTTAAATGAGATTTGTAGATTAACATCTCATATATATTTATTGCAGTATGTTCTTTAAATTTCGAAATGTGTTCACACTAACTTACACAAATTTTGTATTTCACATCAACCTCAGTATTGAGAAGAAAACTCATCAAAAAATTAATGACCTGTAGGGTGAAAAATTATGCACAATGGTAAGATTATTGTGACAAATAGAGCAAATATTTATATTTTTATACGCCTGAAGGTTCATATTGTTATGGCCCCGGTCGTCTGTCTGTCCGTCAGTCTGTCCGTTAGCAATTTCTTGTGTGCGCAACTTCTCCTACAGTTTTGATTGGAATTTAATCAAACTTGCCACAATGATTCTCCATTGTGTCTATTTGTGCACATCGCTTACGGAATTCAGATAACCTGTTTCGTTTTTGAATTATCTGCCCTTGAATTGAAAAAATGGCAAATTTTACAAACAAGCCCCTCTCGGGTGTATATGCGCCACTCTGCGGAGCTCTTGTTCCTATTTTGATTATACTTGTTCTAAGCTCAGTAAAGCACTGTCTTACTTTTGTTAAAACTGCTGATCTACTGAAAAAGTTCATGTACCATTCATTGTTTGATTCAAAATATTAGTTTAGTGTTTTATGCGAGTTTTAGAATAAATCTCTGAAATGATTAGAAAATCAAAACAAAGACTAGTACTGATCCAAAAGGAGAATATATTTCAAAGATACTTAATGAATATATATAGCAATGTCATAGATTAACAAATAGACTTTGTTAGAAGTGGAAATGGTGCTTTGCACAAAGAATATCACAATAACCACATTTATATATAAATCATATGAAAGTCATGACAGATGATAGCAAGGGAAAGAGAGAAAAACAAACTATTTATTATATGTTACTCAAATAACAAGAGGACTGATATCATTATGACAGTCAAATATTCATATAAAGGGATTAATGCAACATCATTGTAAATGTGTATGTATTTAAATTTAATTATAATAGTTTAGAAATAATCACTTAAGTATGTTTTTGTATGGCATAGAACAATTCTTTCATATAATAGATGGAAAGGCATTTTAATATATAGCTGTACAATCTGCAAAACTTTGTTTTATCATTGGAATAAAAGCTTACAGGTCTAAAACTCATATATGTACATTTATAGTGAAGATGTCACTCATAACAGATCAAGACAATCCAGAAAGGCTTGTCGGTCTGTAAAGGGTAGAATGATGATCAAAACACATGAAATATGATCATATTCTATTTTAAACAATGGGGTCCTGCTTGACATGGTAGCTTGAATGCCAAACTCATTTCTTGTGAGAAGTTGCGGGTGATGTGATTGGATTACATTCAAGCTGCCATCCATGTGGGTATGGCCTTTGGCAAGTCATTTCAGAGCCCCAGCCTAGTTATAGAGAACATTGTTGACAAAAATTAAGTTGTCCTGGGTTAATATCAGCAGATAGTAGCAATATGCTTTTTGAATTTAGATGTTATACAAAGGTTTGAATAACAGATAATGTTGAGATGAATTAACATTTTACTTTTGTCAAAAACATGAATAAGCTGTAATGAAACTTAACGCTTTCCCAAATAAGAGCTTGTTCATGACGTCCCTAATTTAAGAGGCTTCTGTAAACATTGAGTGCTGATAATCAGCATTTTCTTCTTTTGCTTCATTTTTTTCATAAATTTATTCATTTATTTTTATTTTGCTATATTGTGCAAAACCTGTTTTCATCACCTTCCATTTTGTCTTCTGGTGCAGCTTTTAAATTGGAAGTCTAAAACAATGCCATTTGGGAAAGGGTTAATTGAAAATTTTAAGTAATACATGTACATGCATAATATGAATTCTGCAAGTTGTTTATTTAACAACTTTTATGTAATGAAAATATGTATTGATTGTATGCTATTGTAAACAACAATTTCAATTACTTAAACATTCTTTAATAAAACTTCATTATTTACAGAAACACTTGTGTTTGAGTTTTATTTATACTACCAAATCAAGTTAAACATAAAAACCACTGGTGGTGAACTCGGCCAAAGCAAGGGACATTTTTCGCTACCACAAGGTACAGATATTTCAGTTAAATGTGAGTTTAAAGATCTGATTGGATAGTTTTTCTAATAACAATGAATTTGTTCTAAAAATAGACCGGATGTAGCAATTTGTATAGACAAACCGTCTGTGTTGTTATAAAATCTCGTAACTACAGCTTAATCCAAGCCGTAGTTACAATATTTAAAACAACACAGACGAAATACTATGATCGCGAAAAAATGTCCAACGCTTTGGCCGAGTTCACCACCAGTGAAAACTATCTGGCAAGGTCATATAAATCAAAATTGTGCATTTTACGGCAATTTAAAGAGAGAGATGAAAAAGATCATATCCATGATAATTTTGTGTTGTGTGGAAATCTAAGATGGAAAACCCTACGATACAGAATTTCCAGCCAAATTCTGCCTTATTTCCATAAAACTAAAGCCTTGGCATCATTAGTATCATTTACACCTGTTTTCAGCTCTCCTGAGCACAAGGTGCTATTATATGAGCTTTAATGATCGTCCATCGTCCAGCATCTATCTGTTGCGGGACTTAACCCATTACTACACATTGACTCCCTAAAAGATAACAGCTTTGAAAAACAGTGCGGAAAATGAAGAAATTGCATGTGACAAGCAATTTCTTCATTTCCCACAATGTTTTCTATGCCAAAACACCAAAATATTTTAAATTTCATTCACTTGAAATTGTCGTCTGCAATATCTTTGAATTTGGAAAAGCCCCAAATTTTGCCATTTTGGTAATGGGTCAAAAAATATATTGGAATTTCATCTTTAACTAAGTTTCACTGAAAAAGATATGGCAGGTTGGATCTGAGTACAATAATACACAGAAAATATTGAGGCAAAAGGAGAAAGTGCTGATTATCAGCATTTTCTTCTATTGCCTAAATGTTTTCTCAAGCCTATTCTATCGGGGACATCAAAACCAGCCCTGCGTCCAGTAAGACAAAACGTTTTGTCTACTGAACGCAGCCCAGGTCTTGTTTCAGTTTGGAAAAGGGTTAAGCTGCGGTTACAAGGTTTGGTTGAAATACAGGGATATACATATTGTCGCTTTTCTGCAAAAACCTTGTATCTGCAGCTTGTTTTAAGCTGCAGATACATGTTTTTGGCAGAAAAGCAGCGATATATAACTTTTCCTATTTACAAACAATACTTATTACCACTGAGAAATAAGGTTTCTCAAGGTAAAGTCTATTCTGGAATCAGCTTTCCTGTCAAATTTCCTTATGAAAATCTATACTTGAACCGTCTCATTGATTGAAATACTGAGCCAGTGGAGCGATACAGGCCCTCTTGGGCCTCTTGTTTTTTTATATATGCTTATTACTAAGTATGTAGGAGCGCATATCCTGTCAAAAGGGCGTTTTTCTACACCTATTAGAACCCTTTCAATTATCATGTGACAAAATTGCGTAACTCGATTTAGCTGACAAAAATGCGTTATGTGTAGACAAATTATTTACACGAGAGTAATAAAAGGCTGAGAAATGGCATTCTCCTCTTTATTTCTCCTACTTTAACCAATAAATGAACCGTAAGTTATGTTCAATCACCTTATTTTACCTTAAAGAAGCTGAATTGTTCATGTAGTTATTGAGTTACGCAATTTTGCCGGCATATTTTTTAACATTTTTTAAAGCGGCAAAAACGTTTTTGGCTCTCCTGAAAAAAATGGTTTTCGAGTAAAATTTCTGTTACGCAATTTTGTCATAGCACCGACGTTCAATCTTCTTTTTCAACAATGTTTTTTAACCCTAAATATAAAGGTGTTTGAAATTTCATCAACTTGAAATTGTTGTAAGCAGCAGCTTTCAAATTGGAACGGTCCAAAATTGTGTTGTTTTGGAAAGGTTTATTTTTATGCCCGTATCAAAAGATGGGGGGGGGGACATATTGTGTTGTCTGCCTGTCATTTTGAAAACTTAATGTGAATACTTAACATTAGCATTTCTGGGGCATAAGTGTTTCATAAACACATCTTTATTTCAATTATCCCTTGTGCAGGTGCTTCCATCCACAAGACAGACAATGAGGGGCTGACGGCGCTATGTTGGGGCTGTCTGAAGGGTCACCTACACATCATACAGTCATTGCTGGACCGGGGATCAAACCTGCATCATACAGACAGGTGCGGCAGGAGTCCACTACAGCTAGCAGCTTTCCACGGAGACGCACAAGTGGTGAGTATTAATTTTGTAATGTGGATATGTCTTAACCCTTTCCCAAACGTCAAATTTTAAGGCGGTCCAATTAGAAGGCTGCTGCAGACGACAAAATGGATGTTATGAAATGTAAAACTTGTGAATGATATAGCACGAAAACATCGAGGCAAAAGGAGAAAATGCTGATTGTCAGCATTTTCTTCTTTTGCCTCAATGTTTTCCAAAGCATTTTCTTTTTAGGGAAGTCAAAACTAGGTCTTGTTGAGGAAAGGGTTAAACTAAATCACAGATTATCTGTTATTTAAAAATGACCAAGCCAACTGCAAAATGAATTGTATAATGTTACAAAAAAATCTTTTCTTTAATTCTCTTTTGTCAGTTTCAAAGGATACTGATGCCACAGTCTACAATGTATTTACCAAATTTTGAAACAAAGGGCAGTCAACTCTTGTTTTAAAAAAAAATCTTAGAATAAATGACTAACAAACAATTATTTTAAAAAAAAATACCATTACCCAATTAGAGAGATATTCTTAAAAGTGAAAAAATCTTAAAATGAATGACTAACAAACAATTATTTAAAAATGTTTACCATTACCCAATTAGAGATGGTATTGTAAAACTGGAAAATTCAGGTGGATTCAAGATAAAATTTATTAGAGTTTTATTCCTTATAAGATCTTAATCGATTTTGTTTTCCAGGTTCAGTTTTTGATAGACCAGGGTGCGCAGATAGAGCACGCAGATTTGAACGGTATGCGGGCGCTAGATCGTGCTATAGACCGACGTAATACAGCAGTTGTGATATCGTTCCTACGTAAAGGTGCTAAATTAGGTCAGGTTACTTGGGCAGTGGCGTCCGGCAAGCCTGATGTGATGTTGTTGTTGTTGAACAAACTGATGGAAGACGGCAATGTGCTATATAAGGTATACAATTATTTTGTTTATGATCAAAGAAAATGATTTAATGTAAGTAAGGCAAAGAAGGGCTCAAATGAATTTTAAGAAATGAAAATGATTGGCTTTTGTGAGGAAGGGCTTGTGGTTTGTCATTAGCTCCACTGGCCAAAGGCCAGCGAGCTATTGTCATGGCGTTGTGTCCGTCGTGCGTCCGTGCGTCCGTTAACTTTTTCTTCAAACATCTTCTCCTCTTATACCAGTGGGCCAATTTTGACCAAACTTGGCAGGAATGTTCCTTGAGTGACCCTTTTTAAAACTTGTTCGCGAATTTTTGATTCGTCAAAAAATGTGGGCGTGGCAGGGCGGGGCTTATCAGACTTAGAGAAATCATAAGAAAATTCTTTAAAAATCAACCATTGGGCCAATTTGAACCAAACCTGGCAGGAATGTGCCTTGAGACATTCCTTTTAAAATTTGTTCACAAATTTTTACTTTTGTCAAAAAATGTGGCCGTGGCAGGGAGAAAGGGGCTTATCAAACTTAAAAAAATCATAAGAAAATTCTTTAAAAATCAACCATAGGGCCAATTTGAACCAGACTTTGTAGGAATGTTCTTTGAGTCTCTCTTTTCAAAATTTATTTACAAATTTTTACATTTGTCAAAAAAAGTGGGTGTGGCAGGGAGGAAGGGGCTTATCGGACTTAAAGAAATCATTCTTTAAAAATCAACCAGTGTCCCCAATTGAACCAAACTTTGCAGGAATGTGCCTTTAGTCATTCTTTTTATTTGTTCACAAATTTTTATATTTGTCAAAAAATATGGCCGTAGCAGGGAGAAAGCGGCTTATCAGACTTAGAGAAATCATAAGAAAATTCTTTAAAAATCAACCATTAGGCCAATTTGAACCAGACTTTGCAAGAATGTTCTTTGAGTCTCTCTTCAAAATTTATTCACAAATTTCAAGATTTGACTGTGTAAGGCTTACAAGAAATCATGGGATAATTCTTCCACTTTAGCCAGTGGAGCGATTCAGGCCCTCCTGGGCCTCTTGTTTTAGAGCTTAGACTGGTAATCGACCCTGATACTACTTTGTGTATTGATAAATAATACAGTTCATTTGGTTTTCACTGTTGCCTTCTAAGTAAATGTAATGATCATTTACACCTGTTTCTCATTTTGTTTTACAGAAGAATCGTATAAAGGAGGCGGCCCAGCGTTACCAGTACGCCCTGAAGAAGTTTCCTACGGAGGAATATGGCGAGGATTATAAAACATTTAAGGAACTGAAACTGAATCTCTGTCTTAACTTGTCTAGGTGTAAACGAAAACTTAATGTAAGTAATCTTTTAAAACCCTTTCCCAAACGGCAAAAAATTAGTTCAATTTCTTCATTTCCGACTATACTTCTTCCGAGAAAGATCAAATAATCTTAAATTTGATTCACTGAAAATAATTGTTGTCTACAACATTTTATACACTTCCACTTCATTGTCCTGAGCATAACTCAGTCACCTTATGTCTAATCAACTCAAATTGAAAAGGTTGCAATTATGTTTTTCTCTCTGTAACAGAGTGCAATTAACACTCTACCTAGCTTACTTTCTGAGTTATTCGTCCTGTGTTGTTTTTCATACTTGAATCTTATCCAGAGTATATCTCTAAAATTGTAATAGCTATGATGATGAAAGTTTTTGGGTGAATAGATCTAAGAAAGCACAAGAATTATAACTCTACCCGTAGGCGTATCTTGTGACACCTTGTTGAATTTAGACAAATCTAAAAGTTTACTCTTTACTACTTGGTTAATGTTTGGATGCGTTTGAATATGTTTATCTGATTTTTGCAGGATTGTGAAGGAGCTGTAGAGCTGGCCAGTAAAGCCCTGGAGTTAAAACCTAAATGTTTTGAGGCCTTCTATGCCAGGGCTAGGGCAAAGAGAGATAACAGGTAAATTGATTTCATTATCAATTAATTAACCCATTACCAAACAACACAATTGTAAGCTTGTCCAAATTCAAAGATGATGCAGGTGACAATCTCAAGCGAACGAAATAATGAAATTTAAAGACCTTTGTGGAAGAAAACATTGTGGGAAATGAAGAAATTGCTTGTCACAAGCAATTTCTTTATTTTCCACAATGTTTTCTGAAGCCTTCATTTTGCATGATGTCTCTGTTTTGGAATGGGTTTACTTTGCTTGTGGACAAATTTTGTTTTAACAGAAAAGGGAGAATGACAGTATTAGCGAAAATTCCCTTATGCAGTCCTTGTCATAATGCTGTTAAACAAATAAAATGTAATAAATAGGACATGTTCCCAAAGAACTTGCCCAATTATGAAGATGCTCAATAATTGGGGTTGCAAATAAGAAATAAGATTCAGCATTATAACAGAATCTTAGTAATGAAAAATTTGAAAATATATCAAGAAAATTGAGAAAAGCTTTACTCAAATGTCTATTTTAAGCCACTGTATCATATTGTTTTACTCCAGCTGTCTGTCCTTCTGTCTGTCTGAAAACATTGGCCATTTGGAGAGGCATTCATGTTTCACAAACGATTTTGTTCTTTATCGTATTTGATAACTGTGATAATTGATAAAATGATATTCAGATATTTTATCTTAATTTCAATTCTCCATTTTCAGGCAATATTCCTCCGCATTTGAGGACCTTCGAGAGGCGCTGAAGATTGCTCCTACAAACAGAGAGTTGCAGCGGCTGCTGATACGCGTGCGAGATGAATGTCAAGAACAGTCGAGATTCGAACATGGAACCGGCATGATGGACGGGGATCCAGCCAATAGAAACTCCAACGAGACCGCCCTGTGAAATAAACAGTTATTTAAACGAACCTAATTTGAAAAGCTTGGGAAAACATTGAGGCAAAAGAAGAAAATGCTGATTATCAGCATTTTCTTCTTTTGCCTCAATATTTTCTATGCTATAACATGCACATTTGCTACTTTTGATAAAGAAACTTTGTCATCTGCAATTTTTTTTGAATTAGAGCAGTGTAAAACTTTGACATTTACGAGGGGTAAAATAAGGTCAGATTGCATGTATCAAAATGCTGATCTTTTTCTACGCTTTCTGTCTTTGCAATCAGATTTGTAAAAAAGACTGAAGGAAATGAACAAAATGCTGATATCTGATCGTTTTCAAAGATTTTTAGAGATCTCGAAACCAAATGAGACATTATTCAGAACATTGAGAGAAAAGAAGAAAATACTGAAGACCAATATTCTATCCTTTTCCCTCATTGTTTTTCAGGCTATAGCATCGACATGTTTCTCATTTAGTCAAAACAAAAAGTTTTCATCTGCATCACTCTTGAAATTGGACCTGTCTTTTTTTCATTTATATGGGAAAGGTTTATGTGTTATTTATAGGGCAAAAATGTATGGATTTACATATCTTTTTCGTGGAATTGTAATATCAATTTTGTAAATTGATAGCTGAAATTATGCATTTTGTAAATGTATATCATTCTGCTTACATAGATGTAGTTATGCTTTGGTTAAAATTATAAACCATTACCAGACAACAAAAGTTTGGAGTGTTCCAAGAAGAAAGGTTTTGCATACAACAATTTTATGACCATGAAATTTTAAAAATCTTTCAATTTTGGGTAAGAAAATAATGTGGAAAATGAAGAAATTGCTTGCAATTTCTTCATTTGCCACAATGTTTTCCAAAGCCCTTATCTCTGGGAGTCCAAAAGCTTCATTGCATGGTAATGGGTTAAATTGTATATTCAAAACAGAAATTAACTGTTTCCCTTAGTTATGGTAGATCAAATTTAGATCAAAGGGGCTCCAAGAAAACTTTGTAGTAAAAAGGAACTGAATAGATATTGATGACTTGCAATGCTTTCTGAAGGTAATTTTATTTGTCTATGAAAGCCATAATCTGAATATAAGCCAAAAGCTATTCTTGAAATTTGAAGATTAATTTGATACTTTGCACAGCACATTGTTGCAAATATTGATTTGCAAAACTTTTTAGCTCACCTGAGCACAAAGTGCTCAAGGTGAGCTATTGTGATCGGTCTGTTGTCCGGCGTCTGTCTGTCTGTCCGTCCGTCCGTCCGTCCGTCCGTTCACAATTATAAAAAAATCTTCTCCTCCTAAAGTGCTGGGCAGAATTGGATGAAATTTCACAGATATGATTCTTGGGTCATCCTTTTTCAAAATACTTCAAAGAATTGGGATCTGGGTCAGAATGGGCTCAAAAAGTAGGTCACTAGGTCAAATCTTATTTTTGCTCTAGGAGTCACAGTATTGGCTCAATCATTGGGAAAGTTGACCAGAATCTTTGTCTTTATGATATCTAGGTCATTTTAAAAAGTAGGTCATGCCAGGTCAAAATGTAGGTCACTAGGTCAAATGATTTAAAATCCTTCTTTTTGCTCTTAAAGTGCTCAAATCTTGTGAAAATTGCTCAGAATGTATTTTTGGTGGATATCTAGGTTCTTTTAAAAATCGGGTCATGTGAGGTCAAAAATGAGGTCACTAGGTTTGTTTGATAAAATCCTTCTTTTTGCTCAGAAGTGCCCATTTTTGGCCAAATTATTATGAAAATTGCTGAGAATGTTTTTTTTGATGATATAAAGGTCATGTAAAAAGTTTGTCATGCAAGGTCAAAAACTAGGGCACAAGGTCAAATATCAAGAATTCCATTTATTAGTCAAGGTCAAAGGTAATGAATCCCTTCTTTTTGCTGTGGAAGTTCCAATTTTGGCTCAATTATTTTGTAATTGCTCAGGACGTTTATTTTGATGATGTCTGTACTTTGTAGGTCATTGAAAACTTGGGTCATGCAACGTCAAAAACTGGGTCAGTGGGTCAAATCTTGTTTTTGCTGTAAGAATTTATTACAATATTTGCTCAATCATTGTGAAATTTGTTCAAACCATCACTTTACAAGCAAAGAAGCCCTGTGTTGTGGGTTTGGGAATTTTCAAGTGAGGAATTCAGACAAATTTATTTTGACCAGGTATCAGCTTATCAGCAATCATTGCTTAAGTAAATAGTCAGACTGTCTAAAGTCAATAGTAGATCGTCCAAAATAAATAAAGGGCTGCCTTATCTGATAATGGAGCTCTTATCTGATGAAGGATAGAGCTACATTTAATCTTAATGTCTTAACCCTTTCCTATGATGTCCCTATTAAAAAAGGCTTGGGGAATTATTGAGTCAAATGAAGAAAAGGCTGATAATCAGCATTTTCTCATCTTGCAGCGCTATTTCAAAATTGAACAGTCTATTTCTTTTCTGTCTTGGTAAAGATAAAGCCCTTTCCCAGCCAAGGTTTAAGCCCTTTCCAAATTGTTTCAGAACAGAAAGTCCTTAGTTTTATGCCTTTGAATTTGGCAAAATTGCCATTGTCATTCTTTTATATTCTTCTAATGTTGTAAGATTGATTTCATGGTCATGCCTGTATCTCAACTATGAATTCAGGTGAGCGATCTAGGGCCATCTTGGCCCTCTTGTTTTGTTAATGGTATATATAGACCTAACTCTTTCCCAAAAAGTTTAGGATGGTCTTATTCAAAAGCTGCTGAAGATAATAATATGGGCATTGATAAAAAGAGGAATTGTGTACAATTTAGCTTTTAAAAAATATTGAGGCAAAATGAGAAAATTTTGATTATCAGCATTTTCTTCTTTTGCCTCAATGTTTTCCCAAGCCCTTTCAATCAGGCACACTAAGACCAGGTATTGTTTGAGAAAGGGTTAAAAGGGCAAGTCTATTGCAAATACATATGCGTCTATTTCCTGTGATCACTACATTTTCGATTAATGAAGAGCATATTGTCGGTTTTTAACAAAAACCTTGTATCTACAGCTTTAAACAAGCTGTAGATACAAGATTATTGTTGAAAAGCAGCGATATTTCCCTTATTTCGCAAGTTTGCCTTTGCAACTTTTCTCAATGAAGATGTCTTTCTTGGAAATGATAGACAAAATTTCAACTTTCGTATCCTTGGGATAGCCTTTCACTTCTTTCTTAAATGCATTTTCGTCAGTAAAAGTTTAATCATTTCCAAAAGCAATGCCTAGTTTGGATATTCATGATAGAAACAATCTTGGAATTGTTGTGGCAAAAGAAGAAAATGTTGATAACCAGCAGATCCTCCTTTTGCCTCAATAGTTTATGTGCTATACATGTATTGTAAACAAATTATAATATCTTTTTCAACAGCCATTATGTTGTCTTCAGCAGCTTTCAGATTTAAACCAGGAAAAATGTTTGCCATTTTAGGAAAGGATTAACCCTCTCCCAAACAAGACCGGATTTTGACGTCCTTGGTAGTTATGACTTGGGAAAACATTGAGACAAAAGAAGAAACTGCTGAAATTGCTGTAACCAGCAGTTTCTCCTTTTGCCTCAATATTATCTTGGATATAACATAAACATTTTGGCCTTTTGTGATCATTTACTTTGTCGTCAAAATTGGACCGCCTATAAATTTTGCCCTTTTAGGAAAGAGTTAACAATGCATTTTCAATTGTAAATAGTATAAAGCGAGGTAGTGTTAGAGGATAGGTTGTGATTTTTTAATGGAGAAACTTTTATTATCTTACAATGATTTTTGTCATGGAACTATTTAAATTTTAAAAAATATAAATGATAATTGAAACTTATTGCTGCTTTGTTGTATTTATGAATTCCCCTCTGTTTATATCTCTCATAGAGAAAAAAGATTTTTATGCTCCACAAAGGGAGAGCATATAGTCGCTGCTTTGTCTGTCCATCCGTCCTGTCCGTCCGTCATTCCGTCCATCCGTCCGTCCGAAGAAATATCTCTATAACCCTTGGGCCAAATCAAATAAAAATTACCATGTGAACTCCCTATGACATAATGCCGATGTACTTTTCCCTGTTTTTGGATTTGAGGCCTTGTCATGGGAAAAGGGGACTTATGGTTTAATACAGTTTTTATACGCCGCCGGAGGCGGACGTATATTGGCGTCATCTTCTCCGTCTGTCCGTCCGTCCATCCGTCCGTCCGTCCGTCCGTCCGTCCATCCGTCCATCCGTCCGTACGTCCGTCCACTTTTCTTGTCAACGCAACTCCTCCTAAGTTTCTGGCTGGATCTTCTTGAAACTTGGTCAATGTTATCACCTCAATTGGTAGATGTGCATGAAGGAAGGATTTTATGGTTCATCGATTTTTGCCTGAGTTATGCCCCTTAAAAACTTAGTCTCTGGGGCTTATTGAAATTGCAGCCTTGTCAACGCAACTCCTCCTAAGTTTCTGGCTGGATCTTAATGAAACTTGGTCAATGTTATCACCTCAATTGGTCGATGTGCATGAAGGAAGGATTTTATGGTTCGTCGATTTTTGCCTGAGTTATGCCCCTTAAAAACTTAGTCTCTGGGGCTTATTGAAATTGCAGCCTTGTCAACGCAACTCCTCCTAAGTTTCTGGCTGGATCTTAATGAAACTTGGTCAATGTTATCACTTCAATTGGTAGATGTGCATGAAGGAAGGATTTTATGGTTCGTCAGTTTTTGCCTGAGTTATGCCCCTTAAAAACTTAGTCTCTGGGGCTTATTGAAATTGCAGGCTTGTCAACACAACTCCTCCTAAGTTTCTGGCTGGATCTTAATGAAACTTGGTCAATGTTATGACCTTAATTGGTAGATGTGCATGAAGGAAGGATTTTATGGTTCATTGATTTTTGCCAGAGTTATGCCCCCTTCAATCTTAGTCTCTGGGGCTTATTGAAATTGCAGTCTTGTCAACGCAACTCCTCCTAAGTTTCTGGCTGGATCTTAATGTCACTTGTTCAATGTTATCACCTCAATAGGTAGATGTGCATGTAGGAAAGATTTTATGGTTCATTGATTTTTTCTAGAGTTATGCCCCCTTCAAACTTAGTCTCTGGGGCTGAAACTTGGTGGATGTTATTACCTTAATTGGTAGATGTGCATGAAGTAAGGATTTTATGGTTCATTGATTTTTGTCTGAATTATGCCCCCTTCAATCTATTTTTTTTTTTGTCTCAAGTTTTATAAGTGGCGGCGTATATTGTGACGATGGCACTCTTGTTCTCTAATTTCTCCCAGTCTAATGGTCAGAATTTGATGAAATTTCATATTTGAGTAGCAAATCAGATGCCCTTGACAATAAAGTGCTCTCCATGGCATACATTTATTGTGACAATGTCTTATTTGGGGAGCATTGTCCGTCTCTGACGGCCCTTGTCGTTTCCCTAAACAACTTTGTGATGAGATCGTGTGAACAAAGAAAAGTATCAAATAGAAAACATTGGGAGAAGATGAAGAAAATGCAGACGGATAGCATCATAGATAATTTCTTTTGTTGTCTGTGACCCCTTGCATTATCCCATTTACAGACAGCGCAATTTCAGACTGGTCCACATTCAAAGAATTTGCAAAAAATCATTTCAATTGAATGAAAGGACCTCTATGGATATTAGGTGAGAAATCTCCCTAAAAGGCTATGCTCAATGGGTCAATTTTCAAAACTATCAAATTGAGAAACAAAATTAAACTTTATGGTTAGGTAGACAAATAAATAAAATGAAAACCAATTTTGTGTCATTTAAAAAGTTCTATAGGTGCAGATAACTCTTGATTTTTGTACTCACCCAAATGGTTCAATTTTCTTAACTACCGATATTCACAGAGGTAAAATGAGGGTTCTGTTTATTTTATTCGCAATTTATTTTCTACTTATACAAGGATAAATGATGTTGACATCATATGGCAGCTTTGTTTTTGTCCGTATTGCGCTTGCGCATCATTGAAACAACTTTAAAAGCGTACTTTCCCGCCAAAAAAACGAGGAATACCTACCTTCCCTGGGCTGGCGAACATCGTTCCCCCCCTTGACCCAGCTTTCCATTGACATATAGTGTGTAACATAGGCTTCCTTGGTTTAAAGGATTTCCTGGGTCACGGGGGTGTGTGTGGGGGGAACATACGTTTATAATAAAAATAGTACTCATATACCAATTGCCATAATTTTGGCGGGAATATTTCGCCTTTAAACTCGTTAAAATGATGTGCAGGGGCATTAAGGACAAAACGAAAACTGGTTTATGATTTCAACACCAACTGTCAATACATTTACAGAAAAAATCTTGCTAGTAAAACCATAGAAAACTTTATTTTGGTTAAATGAATACCAGTGGGGTAAGAAAATTTAATTTTGGGGGGAGGTACAGAAACCAAGAGTTATCTGTACATGTCGAATCGTTTTTATTGTACAAAATCAGTTTTCATATAATTTAGGAATATATCCAACAATACAGCTCGAAATAATCATCAATTTACATGTTTTGAAAATTGACTTTTCCATTTGAGCCTTTTAGGGAGATTTCTCGCCTTATCCATAGAGGTCCTTTAGCATTTTTAGCTCACGTGAGCACAAAGTGCTCAAGGTGAGCTATTGTGGTCGCTCACCGTCCGTCGTCCGTCCGTCTATCCGTCCGTCCGTCCGTCTGTCCGTCCGTCCGTTCACAATTTCTTCAAACATCTTCTCCTCCAAAACCATTAGGCCAATTTTGACCAAACTTGGCTGGAATGTTCCTTGGGTGCCCTTTTTCAAAACTTGTTCGTTAATTTTTGATTTTCCAAAAAATGTGGGCGTGGCAGGGCGGGGCTTAAAAATCCTAAGAAAATTATTTAAAAATCAACCATAGAGTCAATTTGAACCAAACTTGGCAGGAATGTTCCTTGAGTGACTCTCTTCAAAATTTGTTTTAAAATTTTAAGATTAGTCAAAAAATGTGGGCGTGGCAGGGTGGGGCTTATCAGATTTACTAAGGAAGATAACCAATCAGTGAAGCCGTAAGACTTTTAGTGTTCAAGTTGCCTCCCTTAGTCCATTTTGATAAACTTTGATTTTATCTGATCAATGATCTAGACTTTCCCCAAACAAATGAGGATTTAATCTAGCTGTTATCAGTGTTCTGTTATCTTTTCCTTGGATTTATAATCAGACTTGCTTCTATTTGCAACTTATATTCTCTTTAGCTCTTTACTAAATTATTATAAAATTTGATTATTTTGCAATGAAGAAAGAGCCCTATGTTGTTGATTCTTGGGGTTTATATAGGGGTTAAGAGTTCTATCTCTAACATTTTTATCTTTGACTTGGAAAACCTTTTCATCTCAAAACATTTGGCTATGTATTGTGCAAGATACAGTAACAGTATTTTTTCATAGGCCCCATGTTGTTGATTCTTGGGGTAAAGGTTTATATGGGATGAACCCTGTTGAAAATTGGAACCTTCTCATTGATATCATGGGAAAAGGGGCCTAAAAGACAAAACCCTTGTTAGCATTGTACAGGTTACAATATTGGCCAAATGTTCATAAAACTTGGTCAGAATGTTTGTCTAGTCACAGAGATGGACCCTACAGAAAATTTGAATATTCCATTGGATACCATGGGAAAAGAGGCCATAATGACAAAATCTGTGTTGGCAATTTATAGGCTATAATGTTGGCTTAATCTTCGTGAAATTTGATCAGAATATTTGTCTATTCACAAGGATGAAGCTTATCAACAATCGGAATTTTCCATTTTGATATCATGGGAAAAGGGGCCTTTATGACAAAATCCTTTTTAACACTCTAGAAGCAACAGTTTTGGCTTAATCTTCATGAAACTAAAAAGAATGTTTGTTTTAGTCACAAGGATAAACCCTATAAAAAATTGGAATGTTCCAGTCAATATCATGAGTAAAGGGGTCTTAATGACAAAATCCTTGTTAGCGCTCTAGAGACAACAATTTTGGTCTAATCTTCCAGAAACTTGTGTTTGTCTAGTCACAATGATGAACTCTGAGGAAAATAGGAATGTTCCATGGGATGCCATGGGAAAAGATCCTTGTTAGCGCTATAGAGACAATAATTTTTGGCTCAATATTCATGAAATTTAGTCAGATTATTTGTCTAGTCACAAGGATGAAGCCTATTGACAATGGGAATGTTCTGTTGGATATCGTGGGAAAAGTGGCCTTAAAGACAAAATCCTTGTTAGCAATGTAGATGATACAATTTTTGTCCAATCTTCATGAAACATGTTCAGAAGTTATGTCTAGTCACAAGGATGAAGACTATTGAAAATTAGAATGTTCTTTTGGATATCATGAGACAAGGTGCAATCATTTATCACCTTGTGAATCTCAGTTCAGGTGAGCGATTAAGGACCATCATGGTCCTCTTGTTAGCTCGACTCTTCGAAGAAAATGAGAGCTTATACTGTCACCCGGGCGTTGGCATTGGCGTCGGCGTTGCAACAAAGGTTAAAGTTTTTTCAAACATCAATAACTTCCATACTACCAAAGGGATTCGACCCAAACTTGAAATACTTTTTCACCATCACACCCTCTACCTTACCACCAGGGCCCATGACCCTGGCTCCACTATATTTGGAGTTATGACCCTTTATACTAAGCAACTTAGAAAGTCGAGCACGCTGTCTTCGGACAGCTCTTGTTGGTGTTTATTGGTAGAAAACTTTTTGGCAAATGAAGAAATTGCTTGTCACAAGCAATTTCTTCATTTTCCACAATGTTTTCCAAAGTCTATATAATTGTAGGGCATCAAAAGATGTCACTGTGTGGGATAAATTATGGGTGGATATGAAATTTTGTCTTTTGGAAAGTGGTTAATCCTTTCTGGAAAAGTACCTTGTTTCGTCGAGATGAAGGAAGAAAGTGAAAGAAAAACTAGAGAAAAGAAGAAAATGTTGATAACAAACATTTTCTCTTTTTCCCTCAATAATTTCTTTGCTAAAATGTACACAAATTCCATTCAAAATATCTTATTTTCAAACCTTTTCCAAAACAAGACCTGGGGTTTGGAATCCTTAAAAGATGAGGCCTTGGTAAATCATTGAGGTAAAAGAAGAAAGCGCTGATGATCAGCACTTTCTCCTTTTGCCCCAATATTTTCTATGCTATATTGCACACAAATCCAACCTTGATAAATATCCATTTTGTTGTCTGCAACAGCTTTTGAACTAGACTACGAGTTACGAGGTTATTTTTGAAAAAGGACTATACACAAATCCCATTTCATCAACATCCATTTTTAGCTCCACTGGCTGTCAGGCCAGGGGGCTACTGTCATGGCGATGTGTCTGCCGTGCGTCCGTCCGTAAACTTTTTCTTTAAAATCTTTTTCTCAATCAAACTTCACAGGAATGATCCTTGGGTGACTCTCTCTCATATTCCTTCAAAGATTTCTGATTGAAGAAGAGAGTCTGGAGTTAGATCTGCCCTTGAATATCAAAAATGGCTGTTTTGATTTTGTTCTCACTCTGGCATCCACAAATATAGACCAATCAAGACAAAACTTACACAGAATTATGGAGATCATTAGTTCTTGCCTGGGTGTAATTTTCAGCCTCATCTGAATTTTACATCATGGGTTATATGCCCTTGAAATTGACAAAATTGCCATTTTCGGCTTTATTTGGACTTTATATTGTTTTCACTCTAGCAATTGCAAATATTAACCAATCAAGATATAACTTAGACAGAATCTTTGTGACTATAAGAACTTTCCAGGGTGTAATTTTCAGCTTGAGCTGAATTTTATGTCATGAGTTATGTGCCCTTGAAATTGACAAAGTTGCCATTTTTGGCTTTATTTTTACTCTGACAACCATCAGTAAACTATTAACCAATCCATAAAAAACTTTAACAGAATCTTACTGACCATAAGATCTTACATGCTTGTAATTTTTAGCTTGATCTTAATTGTAAATCCAGAGTTATGTTCCCTTTAATTTGACAAAATAGCTGTTAAGATCTTGATTTAGCTTCATGATCATCCTAGGCTTGATAGAAACAAAACATCCTGAGTTATGTGCACTTGAATTTGACAAAATTGCCAATTGTGTTTTTGTTTTCACTCTCGCTTAATTTATCTAGCATGGGTCCCTTTAAATGGAGACTCTGTTAAATCATTGTTGTAAAAGCAGTCATGCATTTGCTTGTTTGCGCAGCCTGAACAGTTGAAATTGCATTCAACAAGACAAACAATTCAGGCCTGTGACTGCCAGTGCTGTCTAGTTCCATTTCCAGTAGCTTTGAAATTGGACTATCCTAAAATGTTGCTGCTTGGTTAAGTACTGAATGTGTCAATACAGTTTTGTAGTAGCATCGTGAGTTTGCAGTGTGAACAACTTGATAGTTGAAATATTGTCATCCACACAGCTCCAAGTGTAGCTGGTCCGTTACCAAAAGTATTAAAATACACATTGAAGCCTTTTGACATCCAAGAAAAAAAGGCTTTAAGAAATTGCTTGTGAGAAGCAATTTTTAGCTCCACTGGCAGAAGGCCAGCAAGCTATTGTCATGGCGTTTTGTCCGTCGTGTGTGCGTCTGTCACTCGGTAAACTTTTTCTTTTATGCACTCTAGAAGGCACATAATTTGCCCAATCAACCTGAAATGGTCAGAATGATTTTTTTTAGGAAATCTCAGACGAGATTGAAATTGGGTTAACTAGGTTAAAAAAACTAGGTAACAGGGTCAAATCTTAGAAAAACCTTGTACGCACTCTACATGCCACATCTTTTTTCTTTGATCAACCAAAAATTTGGCCAATATGATTGTCTTGACAAAATCTTGTTTCATTTCCCACAATATTTTCCACCAAAATTTTCAAATTTCGTTCACTTAAAATTGTCGTCTGTAATATTTTTGAATTTGGACCAGTCTAAAATTTTGCTGCTTGGTAATGGGTTAAGAAGGGTTAGGGCGCCTATCAGTCGCCTAAGTTTTGACGTCCCTGCAGTTACATGAATTGTTAGCCTGTAGGCCTAAAACCTTGAGAGAAAAGAAGAGAGTGCAGAGTATATCTATATAATCTCCTGTTTCCTCAAAGATGTCTATGCATATTTTATGTCAGCAACAAATTGAACCAGTCAATGTACTGTTTCCCAAACAGCAGGATTTTAGGATGGTCGAATTTGTAAGCTGCTGCAGACAACAAATTTGATGTTGATGAAGATAGGAGTAGCATACAATATAGCTCTGAAAATTTTGAGGCAAAAAGAGAACAATTATGATGACATTGATTATGATGACAACGATAATGATGATGACAACTTTTGTCTTTGTTACGGCATCAGGCTCCCACTGATGAGGCCCGGGTTTGATCCCCAGCTATGTAAAACAACCTTCCTGACATTTGTCTCTTAATGATACCAATGATCGCATAACTTTAAAACTAGGCCTATACGTTTGGGCGACCAGCTAGAAGCTTGGAAAGGATGTAGTGTTAGTAGGCTATAAGAAACTGTCATTAGGAACTTCAGCCACTGAAATATGACCATAGCTGTTGGAAGAGGGGTTACTTAAAAGTACTTTGGTCAATTGTTTGGGTGTATAAAAAAATTTACATTTTATACCGGAGTGACACCTTTTTTTTTAATTAAATAAAAGAAAGACAACTTATACAAACACAAGTTTTTCAGAAAAGTGCTCTCCCTTACATCACGCAGAATGACTCGGATGTTATCCTTCATGTATGACTAATTTTGATGTCATTTTCTGAGTGACAGAAAGAAGAAAGAAAAACATCCAATTAAAGGTATTTCTTTTGATAAAGATTTTCATCTAATCGATGCTTTGTTTTCTTGCGAGAAATAAGATAGTTGGAGTCGTAATTTCCGTTGTTTGTGGCTCGTCTTCTTTTGTTTTAGATAAAAAATGAAGAAAAAAAAAAAAAAAATTGACAGCACGCTTCCTGAAACTCTTGTGGCTAGAATAACCTTTCTATAGCATTACAGGGAGTGATGGAAATTAACCCATTACCAGATGGCTAAACTTTAGGCTGGTCCAAATTCACCCTAAGGTGATGCAGGCACTTTCAAGGGAAACAGAATTTTAGGCTTTGGTCTTTTGGATTATAAAACATTGTTTTTTTCCTTTTTGTCTCTATATTTTCTATATGCTGTTTTCTCCTTTCTCCGTCCACCTAAGCCTAAAACTGTTCAATCAGGGCTCTCCACACTCTCTGAAAATGGGGAGAAGTGACTTCTCCTCTGACTGAAAATAGGGAGAAGTTTTCCAAGATGGGGAGAAGTGGAGAGAAGTGATCAGGCATGGTGGGGGGGGGGGGTTCTACATTATTACAGGGGTCTATTTTCATTATGGTTGATTTATTTAGGTAAAAACATGTCTTTTTGTAATGTATTGCCT
>CAVMGG010000583.1:0-54445 GCA_963680895.1 Fragum sueziense
GTGGGTCAGTCACTGAGTCAGTCAGTCTGTCGGTGGGTGGGTCGGTCTGTGGGTGGGTCGGTCTGTGGGTGGGTCAGTCGGTCGGTCGGTCGGTCGGTCGGTAGGTCGGTCGGTCGGTCGGGTCGGGTCGGGTCGGGTCGGGTCGGGTCGGCAGGGTCCAAGAAATCCACTCGTCCGCTCGTATTTACGAGTGAAAATTGGTAAGGACCAGTAAAAAATTTAGTCGCGGTCGTCCTGCCGGACGAGTGAAAATTTCAACAAGAAATATTTAATTTTTCATATAAAATTGTTACTGAAAACAATAAAATCATTTGATCATCCATTAAAGAAAAAATCTTCATGCGAAAATACCTTTTGTCGGTAAATTTCGTCTGCCTTGAATACAGCTATCCATTAGTTATTCTTCATTCTGTTATTTTCTTCGATCATGCCGGAAGTGCCGCGTGATATAATCCGGTATCGCAAATTAATTTTCAACTTTTAAATAACAGCTTAATTCAGAATCTAAATAACGCCGATTTTTTTATAAACGGCAAATTATAATGTATTTGTCCCCAGACTATACTAAATCACTTGTTTATCTGTTATATTTTTTGCATATTAATGTAAAACGAAGTCTGATAAAACGGTGCCGGACTTTGTCACTGGCATTTATCATTCCTTTTCGATGACGTCAATGTAATAAACTTCGTCTTGTTAGCTGTCAAAAATCATGTCAGGAAAAGATATTTGTTCCCTTTTTCAAGGTGGGGGCGATGCACAGCGCCATGAAATATTTGGAATGTTTGGGAATTGGACTAGATTGGAGTAAACCTGGCGAATCCTTTGTAGGACGAGTAAAGGCATGGGCAGGACGAGTGGTTTTTGTAAATTACTCGTCCTCCAGGACGAGTGCAAAATTTGACATTTCTTGGACCCTGGTCGGGTCGGGTCGGGTCGGTCGGTCGGTCGGTCGGTCGGTCGGTCGGTCGGTCGGTCGGTCAGTCAGTCAGTCAGTCAGTCAGTCAGTCAGTCAGTCAGTCAGTCAGTCAGTCAGTCAGTCAGTTAGTCAGTCAGTCAGTCAGTTAGTCAGTTAGTCAGCTACTCAGTCAGTCAGTCAGTCAGTCAGTCAGTCAGTCAGTCAGTCAGTCAGTCAGTCAGTCAGTCAGTCAGTCAGTCAGTCAGTCAGTCAGTCAGTCAGTCAGTCTGCCAGTAGGTCAGCCAGTCAGTCAGTAGGTCATTCTGTCAGTCTGTGGGTCAGCCAGTCCGTCATTAGGTCATTCAGCAGTCATAAGGTCAGTCAGTCAGTCAGTCAGTCAGTCAGCTAGTCAGTCAGCTAGTCAGCTAGTTAGTCAGCTAGTCACTCAGTCTGTCAGACAGCTAGTCACTCAGTAGGTTGGTCAGTCAGTCGGTCTTACCGTCGGTCGGTCAGTCAGTCACTCAGTCTGTCAGACAGCTAGTCACTCAGTCTGTCAGACATCTACTCACTCAGTCAGTCAGTATGTCAGCCAGTCAGTCAGTCAGTAAATCAGTCAGTCAGTCACAGTCAGTGAGTCAGTCACAGTAAGTGAGTCAGTCACAGTCAGTGAGTCAGTCAGTGAGTCAGTCACAGTCAGTGAGTCAGTCTGTGAGTCAGTCAGTCATTCAGTCAGTAGGTCAGTCAGTCTGTCTCTCAGTCAGTAGGTCAGTCTGTCAGTAGGTCTTTCAGTAGGTCAGTCATTTGGTCGATCGATCAGTCAGTCAGTTAGTCAGTCTGCCAGTAGGTCAGCCAGTCAGTCAGTAGGTCATTCTGTCAGTCAGTGGGTCAGCCAGTCCGTCATTAGGTCATTCAGCAGTCACTAGGTCAGCCAATCTGTAAGTCAGTCAGTTAGTTGGTCAGTCAGCTAATCACTCAGACTGTAAGACAGCTAGTCACTCAGTCTGTCAGACAGCTAGTCACCCAGTCAGTCAGTCAGACAGCTAGTCACTCAGTCTGTCAGACAGCTAGTCACTCAGTCAGTCAGTAGGTCAGCCAGTCAGTCAGTCAGTAGGTCAACCAGTTAGCAGGTCAAGAGATCAGTCAGTCAGTCAGTAGATCAGCCAGTCAGTCAGTAGGTCAATTTGTCATTCAGTGGGTCAGTCAGTCTGTCTTTAGGTCATCAAGTCTGTCAGTCAGCCAGTCACTCAGTAGGTCAGTCAGTTGCTCAGCCTGTCATTCACTGAGCCAGTCAGTCAGTCACTGAGTCAGTCAGTCTGTCGGTGGGTGGGTCAGTCACTGAGTCAGTCAGTCTGTCGGTGGGTGGGTCGGTCTGTGGGTGGGTCGGTCTGTGGGTGGGTCCGTCGGTCGGTCGGTCGGTCGGTCGGTCGGTAGGTTGGTCGGTCGGTCGGGTCGGGTCGGGTCGGGTCGGGTCGGGTTGGGTCGGGTCGGGTCGGGTCGGTCGGTCGGTCGGTCGGTCGGTCGGTCGGTCGGTCGGTCGGTCGGTCGGTCGGTCGGTCAGTCAGTCAGTCAGTCAGTCAGTCAGTCAGTCAGTCAGTCAGTCAGTCAGTTAGTCAGTCAGTCAGTCAGTCAGTTAGTCAGTTAGTCAGCTACTCAGTCAGTCAGTCAGTCAGTCAGTCAGTCAGTCAGTCAGTCAGTCAGTCAGTCAGTCAGTCAGTCAGTCAGTCAGTCAGTCAGTCAGTCAGTCAGTCAGTCAGTCAGTCAGTCAGTCAGTCAGTCAGTCAGTCAGTCAGTCAGTCAGTCTGCCAGTAGGTCAGCCAGTCAGTCAGTAGGTCATTCTGTCAGTCTGTGGGTCAGCCAGTCCGTCATTAGGTCATTCAGCAGTCATAAGGTCAGTCAGTCAGTCAGTCAGTCAGTCAGCTAGTCAGTCAGCTAGTCAGCTAGTTAGTCAGCTAGTCACTCAGTCTGTCAGACAGCTAGTCACTCAGTAGGTTGGTCAGTCAGTCGGTCTTACCGTCGGTCGGTCAGTCAGTCACTCAGTCTGTCAGACAGCTAGTCACTCAGTCTGTCAGACATCTACTCACTCAGTCAGTCAGTATGTCAGCCAGTCAGTCAGTCAGTAAATCAGTCAGTCAGTCACAGTCAGTGAGTCAGTCACAGTAAGTGAGTCAGTCACAGTCAGTGAGTCAGTCAGTGAGTCAGTCACAGTCAGTGAGTCAGTCTGTGAGTCAGTCAGTCAGTCATTCAGTCAGTAGGTCAGTCAGTCTGTCTCTCAGTCAGTAGGTCAGTCTGTCAGTAGGTCTTTCAGTAGGTCAGTCATTTGGTCGATCGATCAGTCAGTCAGTTAGTCAGTCTGCCAGTAGGTCAGCCAGTCAGTCAGTAGGTCATTATGTCAGTCAGTGGGTCAGCCAGTCCGTCATTAGGTCATTCAGCAGTCACTAGGTCAGCCAATCTGTAAGTCAGTCAGTTAGTTGGTCAGTCAGCTAATCACTCAGACTGTAAGACAGCTAGTCACTCAGTCTGTCAGACAGCTAGTCACCCAGTCAGTCAGTCAGACAGCTAGTCACTCAGTCTGTCAGACAGCTAGTCACTCAGTCAGTCAGTAGGTCAGCCAGTCAGTCAGTCAGTAGGTCAACCAGTTAGCAGGTCAAGAGATCAGTCAGTCAGTCAGTAGATCAGCCAGTCAGTCAGTAGGTCAATTTGTCATTCAGTGGGTCAGTCAGTCTGTCTTTAGGTCATCAAGTCTGTCAGTCAGCCAGTCACTCAGTAGGTCAGTCAGTTGCTCAGCCTGTCATTCACTGAGCCAGTCAGTCAGTCACTGAGTCAGTCAGTCTGTCGGTGGGTGGGTCAGTCACTGAGTCAGTCAGTCTGTCGGTGGGTGGGTCGGTCTGTGGGTGGGTCGGTCTGTGGGTGGGTCAGTCGGTCGGTCGGTCGGTCGGTCGGTCGGTCGGTAGGTCGGTCGGTCGGTCGGGTCGGGTCGGGTCGGGTCGGGTCGGGTCGGGTCGGGTCGGGTCGGGTCGGGTCGGGTCGGTCGGTCGGTCGGTCGGTCGGTCGGTCGGTCGGTCGGTCGGTCGGTCAGTCAGTCAGTCAGTCAGTCAGTCAGTCAGTCAGTCAGTCAGTCAGTCAGTCAGTCAGTTAGTCAGTCAGTCAGTCAGTCAGTTAGTCAGTTAGTCAGCTACTCAGTCAGTCAGTCAGTCAGTCAGTCAGTCAGTCAGTCAGTCAGTCAGTCAGTCAGTCAGTCAGTCAGTCAGTCAGTCAGTCAGTCAGTCAGTCAGTCAGTCTGCCAGTAGGTCAGCCAGTCAGTCAGTAGGTCATTCTGTCAGTCTGTGGGTCAGCCAGTCCGTCATTAGGTCATTCAGCAGTCATAAGGTCAGTCAGTCAGTCAGTCAGTCAGTCAGCTAGTCAGTCAGCTAGTCAGCTAGTTAGTCAGCTAGTCACTCAGTCTGTCAGACAGCTAGTCACTCAGTAGGTTGGTCAGTCAGTCGGTCTTACCGTCGGTCGGTCAGTCAGTCACTCAGTCTGTCAGACAGCTAGTCACTCAGTCTGTCAGACATCTACTCACTCAGTCAGTCAGTATGTCAGCCAGTCAGTCAGTCAGTAAATCAGTCAGTCAGTCACAGTCAGTGAGTCAGTCACAGTAAGTGAGTCAGTCACAGTCAGTGAGTCAGTCAGTGAGTCAGTCACAGTCAGTGAGTCAGTCTGTGAGTCAGTCAGTCATTCAGTCAGTAGGTCAGTCAGTCTGTCTCTCAGTCAGTAGGTCAGTCTGTCAGTAGGTCTTTCAGTAGGTCAGTCATTTGGTCGATCGATCAGTCAGTCAGTCAGTCTGCCAGTAGGTCAGCCAGTCAGTCAGTAGGTCATTCTGTCAGTCAGTGGGTCAGCCAGTCCGTCATTAGGTCATTCAGCAGTCACTAGGTCAGCCAATCTGTAAGTCAGTCAGTTAGTTGGTCAGTCAGCTAATCACTCAGACTGTAAGACAGCTAGTCACTCAGTCTGTCAGACAGCTAGTCACCCAGTCAGTCAGTCAGACAGCTAGTCACTCAGTCTGTCAGACAGCTAGTCACTCAGTCAGTCAGTAGGTCAGCCAGTCAGTCAGTCAGTAGGTCAACCAGTTAGCAGGTCAAGAGATCAGTCAGTCAGTCAGTAGATCAGCCAGTCAGTCAGTAGGTCAATTTGTCATTCAGTGGGTCAGTCAGTCTGTCTTTAGGTCATCAAGTCTGTCAGTCAGCCAGTCACTCAGTAGGTCAGTCAGTTGCTCAGCCTGTCATTCACTGAGCCAGTCAGTCAGTCACTGAGTCAGTCAGTCTGTCGGTGGGTGGGTCAGTCACTGAGTCAGTCAGTCTGTCGGTGGGTGGGTCGGTCTGTGGGTGGGTCGGTCTGTGGGTGGGTCAGTCGGTCGGTCGGTCGGTCGGTCGGTCGGTCGGTAGGTCGGTCGGTCGGGTCGGGTCGGGTCGGGTCGGGTCGGGTCGGGTCGGGTCGGGTCGGGTTGGGTCGGGTCGGGTCGGGTCGGGTCGGTCGGTCGGTCGGTCGGTCGGTCGGTCGGTCGGTCGGTCGGTCGGTCGGTCGGTCAGTCAGTCAGTCAGTCAGTCAGTCAGTCAGTCAGTCAGTCAGTCAGTTAGTCAGTCAGTCAGTCAGTCAGTTAGTCAGTTAGTCAGCTACTCAGTCAGTCAGTCAGTCAGTCAGTCAGTCAGTCAGTCAGTCAGTCAGTCAGTCAGTCAGTCTGCCAGTAGGTCAGCCAGTCAGTCAGTAGGTCATTCTGTCAGTCTGTGGGTCAGCCAGTCCGTCATTAGGTCATTCAGCAGTCATAAGGTCAGTCAGTCAGTCAGTCAGTCAGTCAGTCAGCTAGTCAGTCAGCTAGTCAGCTAGTTAGTCAGCTAGTCACTCAGTCTGTCAGACAGCTAGTCACTCAGTAGGTTGGTCAGTCAGTCGGTCTTACCGTCGGTCGGTCAGTCAGTCACTCAGTCTGTCAGACAGCTAGTCACTCAGTCTGTCAGACATCTACTCACTCAGTCAGTCAGTATGTCAGCCAGTCAGTCAGTCAGTAAATCAGTCAGTCAGTCACAGTCAGTGAGTCAGTCACAGTAAGTGAGTCAGTCACAGTCAGTGAGTCAGTCAGTGAGTCAGTCACAGTCAGTGAGTCAGTCTGTGAGTCAGTCAGTCAGTCATTCAGTCAGTAGGTCAGTCAGTCTGTCTCTCAGTCAGTAGGTCAGTCTGTCAGTAGGTCTTTCAGTAGGTCAGTCATTTGGTCGATCGATTAGTCAGTCAGTTAGTCAGTCTGCCAGTAGGTCAGCCAGTCAGTCAGTAGGTCATTCTGTCAGTCAGTGGGTCAGCCAGTCCGTCATTAGGTCATTCAGCAGTCACTAGGTCAGCCAATCTGTAAGTCAGTCAGTTAGTTGGTCAGTCAGCTAATCACTCAGACTGTAAGACAGCTAGTCACTCAGTCTGTCAGACAGCTAGTCACCCAGTCAGTCAGTCAGACAGCTAGTCACTCAGTCTGTCAGACAGCTAGTCACTCAGTCAGTCAGTAGGTCAGCCAGTCAGTCAGTCAGTAGGTCAACCAGTTAGCAGGTCAAGAGATCAGTCAGTCAGTCAGTAGATCAGCCAGTCAGTCAGTAGGTCAATTTGTCATTCAGTGGGTCAGTCAGTCTGTCTTTAGGTCATCAAGTCTGTCAGTCAGCCAGTCACTCAGTAGGTCAGTCAGTTGCTCAGCCTGTCATTCACTGAGCCAGTCAGTCAGTCACTGAGTCAGTCAGTCTGTCGGTGGGTGGGTCAGTCACTGAGTCAGTCAGTCTGTCGGTGGGTGGGTCGGTCTGTGGGTGGGTCGGTCTGTGGGTGGGTCAGTCGGTCGGTCGGTCGGTCGGTAGGTCGGTCGGTCGGTCGGTCGGGTCGGGTCGGGTCGGGTCGGGTCGGGTCGGGTCGGGTCGGGTCGGTCGGTCGGTCGGTCGGTCGGTCGGTCGGTCGGTCGGTCGGTCGGTCAGTCAGTCAGTCAGTCAGTCAGTCAGTCAGTCAGTCAGTCAGTCAGTCAGTCAGTTAGTCAGTCAGTCAGTCAGTTAGTCAGTTAGTCAGCTACTCAGTCAGTCAGTCAGTCAGTCAGTCAGTCAGTCAGTCAGTCAGTCAGTCAGTCAGTCAGTCAGTCAGTCAGTCAGTCAGTCAGTCAGTCAGTCAGTCAGTCAGTCAGTCAGTCAGTCAGTCTGCCAGTAGGTCAGCCAGTCAGTCAGTAGGTCATTCTGTCAGTCTGTGGGTCAGCCAGTCCGTCATTAGGTCATTCAGCAGTCATAAGGTCAGTCAGTCAGTCAGTCAGTCAGCTAGTCAGTCAGCTAGTCAGCTAGTTAGTCAGCTAGTCACTCAGTCTGTCAGACAGCTAGTCACTCAGTAGGTTGGTCAGTCAGTCGGTCTTACCGTCGGTCGGTCAGTCAGTCACTCAGTCTGTCAGACAGCTAGTCACTCAGTCTGTCAGACATCTACTCACTCAGTCAGTCAGTATGTCAGCCAGTCAGTCAGTCAGTAAATCAGTCAGTCAGTCACAGTCAGTGAGTCAGTCACAGTAAGTGAGTCAGTCACAGTCAGTGAGTCAGTCAGTGAGTCAGTCACAGTCAGTGAGTCAGTCTGTGAGTCAGTCAGTCATTCAGTCAGTAGGTCAGTCAGTCTGTCTCTCAGTCAGTAGGTCAGTCTGTCAGTAGGTCTTTCAGTAGGTCAGTCATTTGGTCGATCGATCAGTCAGTCAGTTAGTCAGTCTGCCAGTAGGTCAGCCAGTCAGTCAGTAGGTCATTCTGTCAGTCAGTGGGTCAGCCAGTCCGTCATTAGGTCATTCAGCAGTCACTAGGTCAGCCAATCTGTAAGTCAGTCAGTTAGTTGGTCAGTCAGCTAATCACTCAGACTGTAAGACAGCTAGTCACTCAGTCTGTCAGACAGCTAGTCACCCAGTCAGTCAGTCAGACAGCTAGTCACTCAGTCTGTCAGACAGCTAGTCACTCAGTCAGTCAGTAGGTCAGCCAGTCAGTCAGTCAGTAGGTCAACCAGTTAGCAGGTCAAGAGATCAGTCAGTCAGTCAGTAGATCAGCCAGTCAGTCAGTAGGTCAATTTGTCATTCAGTGGGTCAGTCAGTCTGTCTTTAGGTCATCAAGTCTGTCAGTCAGCCAGTCACTCAGTAGGTCAGTCAGTTGCTCAGCCTGTCATTCACTGAGCCAGTCAGTCAGTCACTGAGTCAGTCAGTCTGTCGGTGGGTGGGTCAGTCACTGAGTCAGTCAGTCTGTCGGTGGGTGGGTCGGTCTGTGGGTGGGTCGGTCTGTGGGTGGGTCAGTCGGTCGGTCGGTCGGTCGGTCGGTCGGTCGGTCGGTAGGTCGGTCGGTCGGTCGGGTCGGGTCGGGTCGGGTCGGGTCGGGTCGGGTCGGGTTGGGTCGGGTCGGGTCGGGTCGGGTCGGTCGGTCGGTCGGTCGGTCGGTCGGTCGGTCGGTCGGTCGGTCGGTCGGTCGGTCAGTCAGTCAGTCAGTCAGTCAGTCAGTCAGTCAGTCAGTCAGTCAGTCAGTCAGTCAGTTAGTCAGTCAGTCAGTCAGTCAGTTAGTCAGTTAGTCAGCTACTCAGTCAGTCAGTCAGTCAGTCAGTCAGTCAGTCAGTCAGTCAGTCAGTCAGTCAGTCAGTCAGTCTGCCAGTAGGTCAGCCAGTCAGTCAGTAGGTCATTCTGTCAGTCTGTGGGTCAGCCAGTCCGTCATTAGGTCATTCAGCAGTCATAAGGTCAGTCAGTCAGTCAGTCAGTCAGTCAGCTAGTCAGTCAGCTAGTCAGCTAGTTAGTCAGCTAGTCACTCAGTCTGTCAGACAGCTAGTCACTCAGTAGGTTGGTCAGTCAGTCGGTCTTACCGTCGGTCGGTCAGTCAGTCACTCAGTCTGTCAGACAGCTAGTCACTCAGTCTGTCAGACATCTACTCACTCAGTCAGTCAGTATGTCAGCCAGTCAGTCAGTCAGTAAATCAGTCAGTCAGTCACAGTCAGTGAGTCAGTCACAGTAAGTGAGTCAGTCACAGTCAGTGAGTCAGTCAGTGAGTCAGTCACAGTCAGTGAGTCAGTCTGTGAGTCAGTCAGTCATTCAGTCAGTAGGTCAGTCAGTCTGTCTCTCAGTCAGTAGGTCAGTCTGTCAGTAGGTCTTTCAGTAGGTCAGTCATTTGGTCGATCGATCAGTCAGTCAGTTAGTCAGTCTGCCAGTAGGTCAGCCAGTCAGTCAGTAGGTCATTCTGTCAGTCAGTGGGTCAGCCAGTCCGTCATTAGGTCATTCAGCAGTCACTAGGTCAGCCAATCTGTAAGTCAGTCAGTTAGTTGGTCAGTCAGCTAATCACTCAGACTGTAAGACAGCTAGTCACTCAGTCTGTCAGACAGCTAGTCACCCAGTCAGTCAGTCAGACAGCTAGTCACTCAGTCTGTCAGACAGCTAGTCACTCAGTCAGTCAGTAGGTCAGCCAGTCAGTCAGTCAGTAGGTCAACCAGTTAGCAGGTCAAGAGATCAGTCAGTCAGTCAGTAGATCAGCCAGTCAGTCAGTAGGTCAATTTGTCATTCAGTGGGTCAGTCAGTCTGTCTTTAGGTCATCAAGTCTGTCAGTCAGCCAGTCACTCAGTAGGTCAGTCAGTTGCTCAGCCTGTCATTCACTGAGCCAGTCAGTCAGTCACTGAGTCAGTCAGTCTGTCGGTGGGTGGGTCAGTCACTGAGTCAGTCAGTCTGTCGGTGGGTGGGTCGGTCTGTGGGTGGGTCGGTCTGTGGGTGGGTCAGTCGGTCGGTCGGTCGGTCGGTCGGTCGGTAGGTCGGTCGGGTCGGGTCGGGTCGGGTCGGGTCGGGTTGGGTCGGGTCGGGTCGGGTCGGGTCGGTCGGTCGGTCGGTCGGTCAGTCAGTCAGTCAGTCAGTCAGTCAGTCAGTCAGTCAGTCAGTCAGTCAGTTAGTCAGTCAGTCAGTCAGTCAGTTAGTCACTTAGTCAGCTACTCAGTCAGTCAGTCAGTCAGTCAGTCAGTCAGTCAGTCAGTCAGTCAGTCAGTCAGTCAGTCAGTCAGTCAGTCAGTCAGTCAGTCAGTCAGTCAGTCAGTCAGTCAGTCAGTCAGTCAGTCAGTCTGCCAGTAGGTCAGCCAGTCAGTCAGTAGGTCATTCTGTCAGTCTGTGGGTCAGCCAGTCCGTCATTAGGTCATTCAGCAGTCATAAGGTCAGTCAGTCAGTCAGTCAGTCAGCTAGTCAGTCAGCTAGTCAGCTAGTTAGTCAGCTAGTCACTCAGTCTGTCAGACAGCTAGTCACTCAGTAGGTTGGTCAGTCAGTCGGTCTTACCGTCGGTCGGTCAGTCAGTCACTCAGTCTGTCAGACAGCTAGTCACTCAGTCTGTCAGACATCTACTCACTCAGTCAGTCAGTATGTCAGCCAGTCAGTCAGTCAGTAAATCAGTCAGTCAGTCACAGTCAGTGAGTCAGTCACAGTAAGTGAGTCAGTCACAGTCAGTGAGTCAGTCAGTGAGTCAGTCACAGTCAGTGAGTCAGTCTGTGAGTCAGTCAGTCAGTCATTCAGTCAGTAGGTCAGTCAGTCTGTCTCTCAGTCAGTAGGTCAGTCTGTCAGTAGGTCTTTCAGTAGGTCAGTCATTTGGTCGATCGATCAGTCAGTCAGTTAGTCAGTCTGCCAGTAGGTCAGCCAGTCAGTCAGTAGGTCATTCTGTCAGTCAGTGGGTCAGCCAGTCCGTCATTAGGTCATTCAGCAGTCACTAGGTCAGCCAATCTGTAAGTCAGTCAGTTAGTTGGTCAGTCAGCTAATCACTCAGACTGTAAGACAGCTAGTCACTCAGTCTGTCAGACAGCTAGTCACCCAGTCAGTCAGTCAGACAGCTAGTCACTCAGTCTGTCAGACAGCTAGTCACTCAGTCAGTCAGTAGGTCAGCCAGTCAGTCAGTCAGTAGGTCAACCAGTTAGCAGGTCAAGAGATCAGTCAGTCAGTCAGTAGATCAGCCAGTCAGTCAGTAGGTCAATTTGTCATTCAGTGGGTCAGTCAGTCTGTCTTTAGGTCATCAAGTCTGTCAGTCAGCCAGTCACTCAGTAGGTCAGTCAGTTGCTCAGCCTGTCATTCACTGAGCCAGTCAGTCAGTCACTGAGTCAGTCAGTCTGTCGGTGGGTGGGTCAGTCACTGAGTCAGTCAGTCTGTCGGTGGGTGGGTCGGTCTGTGGGTGGGTCGGTCTGTGGGTGGGTCAGTCGGTCGGTCGGTCGGTCGGTCGGTCGGTCGGGTCGGGTCGGGTCGGGTCGGGTCGGGTCGGGTCGGGTCGGGTCGGGTCGGTCGGTCGGTCGGTCGGTCGGTCGGTCGGTCGGTCGGTCGGTCGGTCAGTCAGTCAGTCAGTCAGTCAGTCAGTCAGTCAGTCAGTCAGTCAGTTAGTCAGTCAGTCAGTCAGTTAGTCAGTTAGTCAGCTACTCAGTCAGTCAGTCAGTCAGTCAGTCAGTCAGTCAGTCAGTCAGTCAGTCAGTCAGTCAGTCAGTCAGTCAGTCAGTCTGCCAGTAGGTCAGCCAGTCAGTCAGTAGGTCATTCTGTCAGTCTGTGGGTCAGCCAGTCCGTCATTAGGTCATTCAGCAGTCATAAGGTCAGTCAGTCAGTCAGTCAGTCAGTCAGCTAGTCAGTCAGCTAGTCAGCTAGTTAGTCAGCTAGTCACTCAGTCTGTCAGACAGCTAGTCACTCAGTAGGTTGGTCAGTCAGTCGGTCTTACCGTCGGTCGGTCAGTCAGTCACTCAGTCTGTCAGACAGCTAGTCACTCAGTCTGTCAGACATCTACTCACTCAGTCAGTCAGTATGTCAGCCAGTCAGTCAGTCAGTAAATCAGTCAGTCAGTCACAGTCAGTGAGTCAGTCACAGTAAGTGAGTCAGTCACAGTCAGTGAGTCAGTCAGTGAGTCAGTCACAGTCAGTGAGTCAGTCTGTGAGTCAGTCAGTCATTCAGTCAGTAGGTCAGTCAGTCTGTCTCTCAGTCAGTAGGTCAGTCTGTCAGTAGGTCTTTCAGTAGGTCAGTCATTTGGTCGATCGATCAGTCAGTCAGTTAGTCAGTCTGCCAGTAGGTCAGCCAGTCAGTCAGTAGGTCATTCTGTCAGTCAGTGGGTCAGCCAGTCCGTCATTAGGTCATTCAGCAGTCACTAGGTCAGCCAATCTGTAAGTCAGTCAGTTAGTTGGTCAGTCAGCTAATCACTCAGACTGTAAGACAGCTAGTCACTCAGTCTGTCAGACAGCTAGTCACCCAGTCAGTCAGTCAGACAGCTAGTCACTCAGTCTGTCAGACAGCTAGTCACTCAGTCAGTCAGTAGGTCAGCCAGTCAGTCAGTCAGTAGGTCAACCAGTTAGCAGGTCAAGAGATCAGTCAGTCAGTCAGTAGATCAGCCAGTCAGTCAGTAGGTCAATTTGTCATTCAGTGGGTCAGTCAGTCTGTCTTTAGGTCATCAAGTCTGTCAGTCAGCCAGTCACTCAGTAGGTCAGTCAGTTGCTCAGCCTGTCATTCACTGAGCCAGTCAGTCAGTCACTGAGTCAGTCAGTCTGTCGGTGGGTGGGTCAGTCACTGAGTCAGTCAGTCTGTCGGTGGGTGGGTCGGTCTGTGGGTGGGTCGGTCTGTGGGTGGGTCAGTCGGTCGGTCGGTCGGTCGGTCGGTCGGTAGGTCGGTCGGGTCGGGTCGGGTCGGGTCGGGTCGGGTCGGGTTGGGTCGGGTCGGGTCGGGTCGGGTCGGTCGGTCGGTCGGTCGGTCAGTCAGTCAGTCAGTCAGTCAGTCAGTCAGTCAGTCAGTCAGTCAGTCAGTTAGTCAGTCAGTCAGTTAGTCACTTAGTCAGCTACTCAGTCAGTCAGTCAGTCAGTCAGTCAGTCAGTCAGTCAGTCAGTCAGTCAGTCAGTCAGTCAGTCAGTCAGTCAGTCAGTCAGTCAGTCAGTCAGTCAGTCAGTCAGTCAGTCAGTCAGTCAGTCAGTCTGCCAGTAGGTCAGCCAGTCAGTCAGTAGGTCATTCTGTCAGTCTGTGGGTCAGCCAGTCCGTCATTAGGTCATTCAGCAGTCATAAGGTCAGTCAGTCAGTCAGTCAGTCAGCTAGTCAGTCAGCTAGTCAGCTAGTTAGTCAGCTAGTCACTCAGTCTGTCAGACAGCTAGTCACTCAGTAGGTTGGTCAGTCAGTCGGTCTTACCGTCGGTCGGTCAGTCAGTCACTCAGTCTGTCAGACAGCTAGTCACTCAGTCTGTCAGACATCTACTCACTCAGTCAGTCAGTATGTCAGCCAGTCAGTCAGTCAGTAAATCAGTCAGTCAGTCACAGTCAGTGAGTCAGTCACAGTAAGTGAGTCAGTCACAGTCAGTGAGTCAGTCAGTGAGTCAGTCACAGTCAGTGAGTCAGTCTGTGAGTCAGTCAGTCAGTCATTCAGTCAGTAGGTCAGTCAGTCTGTCTCTCAGTCAGTAGGTCAGTCTGTCAGTAGGTCTTTCAGTAGGTCAGTCATTTGGTCGATCGATCAGTCAGTCAGTTAGTCAGTCTGCCAGTAGGTCAGCCAGTCAGTCAGTAGGTCATTCTGTCAGTCAGTGGGTCAGCCAGTCCGTCATTAGGTCATTCAGCAGTCACTAGGTCAGCCAATCTGTAAGTCAGTCAGTTAGTTGGTCAGTCAGCTAATCACTCAGACTGTAAGACAGCTAGTCACTCAGTCTGTCAGACAGCTAGTCACCCAGTCAGTCAGTCAGACAGCTAGTCACTCAGTCTGTCAGACAGCTAGTCACTCAGTCAGTCAGTAGGTCAGCCAGTCAGTCAGTCAGTAGGTCAACCAGTTAGCAGGTCAAGAGATCAGTCAGTCAGTCAGTAGATCAGCCAGTCAGTCAGTAGGTCAATTTGTCATTCAGTGGGTCAGTCAGTCTGTCTTTAGGTCATCAAGTCTGTCAGTCAGCCAGTCACTCAGTAGGTCAGTCAGTTGCTCAGCCTGTCATTCACTGAGCCAGTCAGTCAGTCACTGAGTCAGTCAGTCTGTCGGTGGGTGGGTCAGTCACTGAGTCAGTCAGTCTGTCGGTGGGTGGGTCGGTCTGTGGGTGGGTCGGTCTGTGGGTGGGTCAGTCGGTCGGTCGGTCGGTCGGTAGGTCGGTCGGTCGGTCGGGTCGGGTCGGGTCGGGTCGGGTCGGGTCGGGTCGGGTCGGGTCGGTCGGTCGGTCGGTCGGTCGGTCGGTCGGTCAGTCAGTCAGTCAGTCAGTCAGTCAGTCAGTCAGTCAGTCCGTCAGTCAGTCAGTCAGTTAGTCAGTCAGTCAGTCAGTTAGTCAGTTAGTCAGCTACTCAGTCAGTCAGTCAGTCAGTCAGTCAGTCAGTCAGTCAGTCAGTCAGTCAGTCAGTCAGTCAGTCAGTCAGTCAGTCTGCCAGTAGGTCAGCCAGTCAGTCAGTAGGTCATTCTGTCAGTCTGTGGGTCAGCCAGTCCGTCATTAGGTCATTCAGCAGTCATAAGGTCAGTCAGTCAGTCAGTCAGTCAGTCAGCTAGTCAGTCAGCTAGTCAGCTAGTTAGTCAGCTAGTCACTCAGTCTGTCAGACAGCTAGTCACTCAGTAGGTTGGTCAGTCAGTCGGTCTTACCGTCGGTCGGTCAGTCAGTCACTCAGTCTGTCAGACAGCTAGTCACTCAGTCTGTCAGACATCTACTCACTCAGTCAGTCAGTATGTCAGCCAGTCAGTCAGTCAGTAAATCAGTCAGTCAGTCACAGTCAGTGAGTCAGTCACAGTAAGTGAGTCAGTCACAGTCAGTGAGTCAGTCAGTGAGTCAGTCACAGTCAGTGAGTCAGTCTGTGAGTCAGTCAGTCATTCAGTCAGTAGGTCAGTCAGTCTGTCTCTCAGTCAGTAGGTCAGTCTGTCAGTAGGTCTTTCAGTAGGTCAGTCATTTGGTCGATCGATCAGTCAGTCAGTTAGTCAGTCTGCCAGTAGGTCAGCCAGTCAGTCAGTAGGTCATTCTGTCAGTCAGTGGGTCAGCCAGTCCGTCATTAGGTCATTCAGCAGTCACTAGGTCAGCCAATCTGTAAGTCAGTCAGTTAGTTGGTCAGTCAGCTAATCACTCAGACTGTAAGACAGCTAGTCACTCAGTCTGTCAGACAGCTAGTCACCCAGTCAGTCAGTCAGACAGCTAGTCACTCAGTCTGTCAGACAGCTAGTCACTCAGTCAGTCAGTAGGTCAGCCAGTCAGTCAGTCAGTAGGTCAACCAGTTAGCAGGTCAAGAGATCAGTCAGTCAGTCAGTAGATCAGCCAGTCAGTCAGTAGGTCAATTTGTCATTCAGTGGGTCAGTCAGTCTGTCTTTAGGTCATCAAGTCTGTCAGTCAGCCAGTCACTCAGTAGGTCAGTCAGTTGCTCAGCCTGTCATTCACTGAGCCAGTCAGTCAGTCACTGAGTCAGTCAGTCTGTCGGTGGGTGGGTCAGTCACTGAGTCAGTCAGTCTGTCGGTGGGTGGGTCGGTCTGTGGGTGGGTCGGTCTGTGGGTGGGTCCGTCGGTCGGTCGGTCGGTCGGTCGGTCGGTCGGTAGGTTGGTCGGTCGGTCGGGTCGGGTCGGGTCGGGTCGGGTCGGGTCGGGTTGGGTCGGTTCGGGTCGGGTCGGGTCGGTCGGTCGGTCGGTCGGTCGGTCGGTCGGTCGGTCGGTCGGTCGGTCGGTCGGTCGGTCGGTCAGTCAGTCAGTCAGTCAGTAAGTCAGTCAGTCAGTCAGTCAGTCAGTCAGTTAGTCAGTCAGTCAGTCAGTCAGTTAGTCAGTTAGTCAGCTACTCAGTCAGTCAGTCAGTCAGTCAGTCAGTCAGTCAGTCAGTCAGTCAGTCAGTCAGTCAGTCAGTCAGTCAGTCAGTCAGTCAGTCTGCCAGTAGGTCAGCCAGTCAGTCAGTAGGTCATTCTGTCAGTCTGTGGGTCAGCCAGTCCGTCATTAGGTCATTCAGCAGTCATAAGGTCAGTCAGTCAGTCAGTCAGTCAGTCAGCTAGTCAGTCAGCTAGTCAGCTAGTTAGTCAGCTAGTCACTCAGTCTGTCAGACAGCTAGTCACTCAGTAGGTTGGTCAGTCAGTCGGTCTTACCGTCGGTCGGTCAGTTAGTCACTCAGTCTGTCAGACAGCTAGTCACTCAGTCTGTCAGACATCTACTCACTCAGTCAGTCAGTATGTCAGCCAGTCAGTCAGTCAGTAAATCAGTCAGTCAGTCAGTCACAGTCAGTGAGTCAGTCACAGTAAGTGAGTCAGTCACAGTCAGTGAGTCAGTCAGTGAGTCAGTCACAGTCAGTGAGTCAGTCTGTGAGTCAGTCAGTCAGTCATTCAGTCAGTAGGTCAGTCAGTCTGTCTCTCAGTCAGTAGGTCAGTCTGTCAGTAGGTCTTTCAGTAGGTCAGTCATTTGGTCGATCGATCAGTCAGTCAGTTAGTCAGTCTGCCAGTAGGTCAGCCAGTCAGTCAGTAGGTCATTCTGTCAGTCAGTGGGTCAGCCAGTCCGTCATTAGGTCATTCAGCAGTCACTAGGTCAGCCAATCTGTAAGTCAGTCAGTTAGTTGGTCAGTCAGCTAATCACTCAGACTGTAAGACAGCTAGTCACTCAGTCTGTCAGACAGCTAGTCACCCAGTCAGTCAGTCAGACAGCTAGTCACTCAGTCTGTCAGACAGCTAGTCACTCAGTCAGTCAGTAGGTCAGCCAGTCAGTCAGTCAGTAGGTCAACCAGTTAGCAGGTCAAGAGATCAGTCAGTCAGTCAGTAGATCAGCCAGTCAGTCAGTAGGTCAATTTGTCATTCAGTGGGTCAGTCAGTCTGTCTTTAGGTCATCAAGTCTGTCAGTCAGCCAGTCACTCAGTAGGTCAGTCAGTTGCTCAGCCTGTCATTCACTGAGCCAGTCAGTCAGTCACTGAGTCAGTCAGTCTGTCGGTGGGTGGGTCAGTCACTGAGTCAGTCAGTCTGTCGGTGGGTGGGTCGGTCTGTGGGTGGGTCGGTCTGTGGGTGGGTCAGTCGGTCGGTCGGTCGGTCGGTCGGTAGGTCGGGTCGGGTCGGGTCGGGTCGGGTCGGGTTGGGTCGGGTCGGGTCGGGTCGGGTCGGTCGGTCGGTCGGTCGGTCGGTCGGTCGGTCGGTCGGTCGGTCGGTCAGTCAGTCAGTCAGTCAGTCAGTCAGTCAGTCAGTCAGTTAGTCAGTTAGTCAGCAACTCAGTCAGTCAGTCAGTCAGTCAGTCAGTCAGTCAGTCAGTCAGTCAGTCAGTCAGTCAGTCAGTCAGTCAGTCAGTCAGTCAGTCAGTCAGTCAGTCAGTCAGTCTGCCAGTAGGTCAGCCAGTCAGTCAGTAGGTCATTCTGTCAGTCTGTGGGTCAGCCAGTCCGTCATTAGGTCATTCAGCAGTCATAAGGTCAGTCAGTCAGTCAGTCAGTCAGTCAGTCAGCTAGTCAGTCAGCTAGTCAGCTAGTTAGTCAGCTAGTCACTCAGTCTGTCAGACAGCTAGTCACTCAGTAGGTTGGTCAGTCAGTCGGTCTTACCGTCGGTCGGTCAGTCAGTCACTCAGTCTGTCAGACAGCTAGTCACTCAGTCTGTCAGACATCTACTCACTCAGTCAGTCAGTATGTCAGCCAGTCAGTCAGTCAGTAAATCAGTCAGTCAGTCACAGTCAGTGAGTCAGTCACAGTAAGTGAGTCAGTCACAGTCAGTGAGTCAGTCAGTGAGTCAGTCACAGTCAGTGAGTCAGTCTGTGAGTCAGTCAGTCAGTCATTCAGTCAGTAGGTCAGTCAGTCTGTCTCTCAGTCAGTAGGTCAGTCTGTCAGTAGGTCTTTCAGTAGGTCAGTCATTTGGTCGATCGATCAGTCAGTCAGTTAGTCAGTCTGCCAGTAGGTCAGCCAGTCAGTCAGTAGGTCATTCTGTCAGTCAGTGGGTCAGCCAGTCCGTCATTAGGTCATTCAGCAGTCACTAGGTCAGCCAATCTGTAAGTCAGTCAGTTAGTTGGTCAGTCAGCTAATCACTCAGACTGTAAGACAGCTAGTCACTCAGTCTGTCAGACAGCTAGTCACCCAGTCAGTCAGTCAGACAGCTAGTCACTCAGTCTGTCAGACAGCTAGTCACTCAGTCAGTCAGTAGGTCAGCCAGTCAGTCAGTCAGTAGGTCAACCAGTTAGCAGGTCAAGAGATCAGTCAGTCAGTCAGTAGATCAGCCAGTCAGTCAGTAGGTCAATTTGTCATTCAGTGGGTCAGTCAGTCTGTCTTTAGGTCATCAAGTCTGTCAGTCAGCCAGTCACTCAGTAGGTCAGTCAGTTGCTCAGCCTGTCATTCACTGAGCCAGTCAGTCAGTCACTGAGTCAGTCAGTCTGTCGGTGGGTGGGTCAGTCACTGAGTCAGTCAGTCTGTCGGTGGGTGGGTCGGTCTGTGGGTGGGTCGGTCTGTGGGTGGGTCAGTCGGTCGGTCGGTCGGTCGGTAGGTCGGTCGGTCGGTCGGGTCGGGTCGGGTCGGGTCGGGTCGGGTCGGGTCGGGTCGGTCGGTCGGTCGGTCGGTCGGTCGGTCGGTCGGTCAGTCAGTCAGTCAGTCAGTCAGTCAGTCAGTCAGTCAGTTAGTCAGTCAGTCAGTCAGTTAGTCAGTTAGTCAGCTACTCAGTCAGTCAGTCAGTCAGTCAGTCAGTCAGTCAGTCAGTCAGTCAGTCAGTCAGTCAGTCAGTCAGTCAGTCAGTCAGTCAGTCTGCCAGTAGGTCAGCCAGTCAGTCAGTAGGTCATTCTGTCAGTCTGTGGGTCAGCCAGTCCGTCATTAGGTCATTCAGCAGTCATAAGGTCAGTCAGTCAGTCAGTCAGTCAGTCAGCTAGTCAGTCAGCTAGTCAGCTAGTTAGTCAGCTAGTCACTCAGTCTGTCAGACAGCTAGTCACTCAGTAGGTTGGTCAGTCAGTCGGTCTTACCGTCGGTCGGTCAGTCAGTCACTCAGTCTGTCAGACAGCTAGTCACTCAGTCTGTCAGACATCTACTCACTCAGTCAGTCAGTATGTCAGCCAGTCAGTCAGTCAGTAAATCAGTCAGTCAGTCACAGTCAGTGAGTCAGTCACAGTAAGTGAGTCAGTCACAGTCAGTGAGTCAGTCAGTGAGTCAGTCACAGTCAGTGAGTCAGTCTGTGAGTCAGTCAGTCATTCAGTCAGTAGGTCAGTCAGTCTGTCTCTCAGTCAGTAGGTCAGTCTGTCAGTAGGTCTTTCAGTAGGTCAGTCATTTGGTCGATCGATCAGTCAGTCAGTTAGTCAGTCTGCCAGTAGGTCAGCCAGTCAGTCAGTAGGTCATTCTGTCAGTCAGTGGGTCAGCCAGTCCGTCATTAGGTCATTCAGCAGTCACTAGGTCAGCCAATCTGTAAGTCAGTCAGTTAGTTGGTCAGTCAGCTAATCACTCAGACTGTAAGACAGCTAGTCACTCAGTCTGTCAGACAGCTAGTCACCCAGTCAGTCAGTCAGACAGCTAGTCACTCAGTCTGTCAGACAGCTAGTCACTCAGTCAGTCAGTAGGTCAGCCAGTCAGTCAGTCAGTAGGTCAACCAGTTAGCAGGTCAAGAGATCAGTCAGTCAGTCAGTAGATCAGCCAGTCAGTCAGTAGGTCAATTTGTCATTCAGTGGGTCAGTCAGTCTGTCTTTAGGTCATCGAGTCTGTCAGTCAGCCAGTCACTCAGTAGGTCAGTCAGTTGCTCAGCCTGTCATTCACTGAGCCAGTCAGTCAGTCACTGAGTCAGTCAGTCTGTCGGTGGGTGGGTCAGTCACTGAGTCAGTCAGTCTGTCGGTGGGTGGGTCGGTCTGTGGGTGGGTCGGTCTGTGGGTGGGTCAGTCGGTCGGTCGGTCGGTCGGTCGGTAGGTCGGTCGGTCGGTCGGGTCGGGTCGGGTCGGGTCGGGTCGGGTCGGGTCGGGTTGGGTCGGGTCGGGTCGGGTCGGGTCGGTCGGTCGGTCGGTCGGTCGGTCGGTCGGTCGGTCGGTCGGTCGGTCAGTCAGTCAGTCAGTCAGTCAGTCAGTCAGTCAGTCAGTCAGTCAGTCAGTCAGTTAGTCAGTCAGTCAGTCAGTCAGTTAGTCAGTTAGTCAGCTACTCAGTCAGTCAGTCAGTCAGTCAGTCAGTCAGTCAGTCAGTCAGTCAGTCAGTCAGTCAGTCAGTCAGTCAGTCAGTCAGTCTGCCAGTAGGTCAGCCAGTCAGTCAGTAGGTCATTCTGTCAGTCTGTGGGTCAGCCAGTCCGTCATTAGGTCATTCAGCAGTCATAAGGTCAGTCAGTCAGTCAGTCAGTCAGTCAGCTAGTCAGTCAGCTAGTCAGCTAGTTAGTCAGCTAGTCACTCAGTCTGTCAGACAGCTAGTCACTCAGTAGGTTGGTCAGTCAGTCGGTCTTACCGTCGGTCGGTCAGTCAGTCACTCAGTCTGTCAGACAGCTAGTCACTCAGTCTGTCAGACATCTACTCACTCAGTCAGTCAGTATGTCAGCCAGTCAGTCAGTCAGTAAATCAGTCAGTCAGTCACAGTCAGTGAGTCAGTCACAGTAAGTGAGTCAGTCACAGTCAGTGAGTCAGTCAGTGAGTCAGTCACAGTCAGTGAGTCAGTCTGTGAGTCAGTCAGTCATTCAGTCAGTAGGTCAGTCAGTCTGTCTCTCAGTCAGTAGGTCAGTCTGTCAGTAGGTCTTTCAGTAGGTCAGTCATTTGGTCGATCGATCAGTCAGTCAGTTAGTCAGTCTGCCAGTAGGTCAGCCAGTCAGTCAGTAGGTCATTCTGTCAGTCAGTGGGTCAGCCAGTCCGTCATTAGGTCATTCAGCAGTCACTAGGTCAGCCAATCTGTAAGTCAGTCAGTTAGTTGGTCAGTCAGCTAATCACTCAGACTGTAAGACAGCTAGTCACTCAGTCTGTCAGACAGCTAGTCACCCAGTCAGTCAGTCAGACAGCTAGTCACTCAGTCTGTCAGACAGCTAGTCACTCAGTCAGTCAGTAGGTCAGCCAGTCAGTCAGTCAGTAGGTCAACCAGTTAGCAGGTCAAGAGATCAGTCAGTCAGTCAGTAGATCAGCCAGTCAGTCAGTAGGTCAATTTGTCATTCAGTGGGTCAGTCAGTCTGTCTTTAGGTCATCAAGTCTGTCAGTCAGCCAGTCACTCAGTAGGTCAGTCAGTTGCTCAGCCTGTCATTCACTGAGCCAGTCAGTCAGTCACTGAGTCAGTCAGTCTGTCGGTGGGTGGGTCAGTCACTGAGTCAGTCAGTCTGTCGGTGGGTGGGTCGGTCTGTGGGTGGGTCGGTCTGTGGGTGGGTCAGTCGGTCGGTCGGTCGGTCGGTCGGTCGGTAGGTCGGTCGGTCGGGTCGGGTCGGGTCGGGTCGGGTCGGGTCGGGTTGGGTCGGGTCGGGTCGGGTCGGGTCGGTCGGTCGGTCGGTCGGTCGGTCGGTCGGTCGGTCGGTCGGTCGGTCGGTCAGTCAGTCAGTCAGTCAGTCAGTCAGTCAGTCAGTCAGTCAGTCAGTCAGTTAGTCAGTCAGTCAGTCAGTCAGTTAGTCAGTTAGTCAGCTACTCAGTCAGTCAGTCAGTCAGTCAGTCAGTCAGTCAGTCAGTCAGTCAGTCAGTCAGTCAGTCAGTCAGTCAGTCAGTCAGTCAGTCAGTCAGTCAGTCAGTCAGTCAGTCAGTCAGTCAGTCTGCCAGTAGGTCAGCCAGTCAGTCAGTAGGTCATTCTGTCAGTCTGTGGGTCAGCCAGTCCGTCATTAGGTCATTCAGCAGTCATAAGGTCAGTCAGTCAGTCAGTCAGTCAGCTAGTCAGTCAGCTAGTCAGCTAGTTAGTCAGCTAGTCACTCAGTCTGTCAGACAGCTAATCACTCAGTAGGTTGGTCAGTCAGTCGGTCTTACCGTCGGTCGGTCAGTCAGTCACTCAGTCTGTCAGACAGCTAGTCACTCAGTCTGTCAGACATCTACTCACTCAGTCAGTCAGTATGTCAGCCAGTCAGTCAGTCAGTAAATCAGTCAGTCAGTCACAGTCAGTGAGTCAGTCACAGTAAGTGAGTCAGTCACAGTCAGTGAGTCAGTCAGTGAGTCAGTCACAGTCAGTGAGTCAGTCTGTGAGTCAGTCAGTCAGTCATTCAGTCAGTAGGTCAGTCAGTCTGTCTCTCAGTCAGTAGGTCAGTCTGTCAGTAGGTCTTTCAGTAGGTCAGTCATTTGGTCGATCGATCAGTCAGTCAGTTAGTCAGTCTGCCAGTAGGTCAGCCAGTCAGTCAGTAGGTCATTCTGTCAGTCAGTGGGTCAGCCAGTCCGTCATTAGGTCATTCAGCAGTCACTAGGTCAGCCAATCTGTAAGTCAGTCAGTTAGTTGGTCAGTCAGCTAATCACTCAGACTGTAAGACAGCTAGTCACTCAGTCTGTCAGACAGCTAGTCACCCAGTCAGTCAGTCAGACAGCTAGTCACTCAGTCTGTCAGACAGCTAGTCACTCAGTCAGTCAGTAGGTCAGCCAGTCAGTCAGTCAGTAGGTCAACCAGTTAGCAGGTCAAGAGATCAGTCAGTCAGTCAGTAGATCAGCCAGTCAGTCAGTAGGTCAATTTGTCATTCAGTGGGTCAGTCAGTCTGTCTTTAGGTCATCAAGTCTGTCAGTCAGCCAGTCACTCAGTAGGTCAGTCAGTTGCTCAGCCTGTCATTCACTGAGCCAGTCAGTCAGTCACTGAGTCAGTCAGTCTGTCGGTGGGTGGGTCAGTCACTGAGTCAGTCAGTCTGTCGGTGGGTGGGTCGGTCTGTGGGTGGGTCGGTCTGTGGGTGGGTCAGTCGGTCGGTCGGTCGGTCGGTAGGTCGGTCGGTCGGTCGGGTCGGGTCGGGTCGGGTCGGGTCGGGTCGGTCGGTCGGTCGGTCGGTCGGTCGGTCGGTCGGTCGGTCGGTCGGTCGGTCGGTCAGTCAGTCAGTCAGTCAGTCAGTCAGTCAGTCAGTCAGTCAGTCAGTCAGTCAGTTAGTCAGTCAGTCAGTCAGTTAGTCAGTTAGTCAGCTACTCAGTCAGTCAGTCAGTCAGTCAGTCAGTCAGTCAGTCAGTCAGTCAGTCAGTCAGTCAGTCAGTCAGTCAGTCAGTCAGTCAGTCAGTCAGTCAGTCAGTCAGTCTGCCAGTAGGTCAGCCAGTCAGTCAGTAGGTCATTCTGTCAGTCTGTGGGTCAGCCAGTCCGTCATTAGGTCATTCAGCAGTCATAAGGTCAGTCAGTCAGTCAGTCAGCTAGTCAGTCAGCTAGTCAGCTAGTTAGTCAGCTAGTCACTCAGTCTGTCAGACAGCTAGTCACTCAGTAGGTTGGTCAGTCAGTCGGTCTTACCGTCGGTCGGTCAGTCAGTCACTCAGTCTGTCAGACAGCTAGTCACTCAGTCTGTCAGACATCTACTCACTCAGTCAGTCAGTATGTCAGCCAGTCAGTCAGTCAGTAAATCAGTCAGTCAGTCACAGTCAGTGAGTCAGTCACAGTAAGTGAGTCAGTCACAGTCAGTGAGTCAGTCAGTGAGTCAGTCACAGTCAGTGAGTCAGTCTGTGAGTCAGTCAGTCAGTCATTCAGTCAGTAGGTCAGTCAGTCTGTCTCTCAGTCAGTAGGTCAGTCTGTCAGTAGGTCTTTCAGTAGGTCAGTCATTTGGTCGATCGATCAGTCAGTCAGTTAGTCAGTCTGCCAGTAGGTCAGCCAGTCAGTCAGTAGGTCATTCTGTCAGTCAGTGGGTCAGCCAGTCCGTCATTAGGTCATTCAGCAGTCACTAGGTCAGCCAATCTGTAAGTCAGTCAGTTAGTTGGTCAGTCAGCTAATCACTCAGACTGTAAGACAGCTAGTCACTCAGTCTGTCAGACAGCTAGTCACCCAGTCAGTCAGTCAGACAGCTAGTCACTCAGTCTGTCAGACAGCTAGTCACTCAGTCAGTCAGTAGGTCAGCCAGTCAGTCAGTCAGTAGGTCAACCAGTTAGCAGGTCAAGAGATCAGTCAGTCAGTCAGTAGATCAGCCAGTCAGTCAGTAGGTCAATTTGTCATTCAGTGGGTCAGTCAGTCTGTCTTTAGGTCATCAAGTCTGTCAGTCAGCCAGTCACTCAGTAGGTCAGTCAGTTGCTCAGCCTGTCATTCACTGAGCCAGTCAGTCAGTCACTGAGTCAGTCAGTCTGTCGGTGGGTGGGTCAGTCACTGAGTCAGTCAGTCTGTCGGTGGGTGGGTCGGTCTGTGGGTGGGTCGGTCTGTGGGTGGGTCAGTCGGTCGGTCGGTCGGTCGGTCGGTAGGTCGGGTCGGGTCGGGTCGGGTCGGGTCGGGTTGGGTCGGGTCGGGTCGGGTCGGGTCGGTCGGTCGGTCGGTCGGTCGGTCGGTCGGTCGGTCGGTCGGTCGGTCAGTCAGTCAGTCAGTCAGTCAGTCAGTCAGTCAGTCAGTCAGTCAGTCAGTCAGTTAGTCAGTTAGTCAGCAACTCAGTCAGTCAGTCAGTCAGTCAGTCAGTCAGTCAGTCAGTCAGTCAGTCAGTCAGTCAGTCAGTCAGTCAGTCAGTCAGTCAGTCTGCCAGTAGGTCAGCCAGTCAGTCAGTAGGTCATTCTGTCAGTCTGTGGGTCAGCCAGTCCGTCATTAGGTCATTCAGCAGTCATAAGGTCAGTCAGTCAGTCAGTCAGTCAGTCAGCTAGTCAGTCAGCTAGTCAGCTAGTTAGTCAGCTAGTCACTCAGTCTGTCAGACAGCTAGTCACTCAGTAGGTTGGTCAGTCAGTCGGTCTTACCGTCGGTCGGTCAGTCAGTCACTCAGTCTGTCAGACAGCTAGTCACTCAGTCTGTCAGACATCTACTCACTCAGTCAGTCAGTATGTCAGCCAGTCAGTCAGTCAGTAAATCAGTCAGTCAGTCACAGTCAGTGAGTCAGTCACAGTAAGTGAGTCAGTCACAGTCAGTGAGTCAGTCAGTGAGTCAGTCACAGTCAGTGAGTCAGTCTGTGAGTCAGTCAGTCAGTCATTCAGTCAGTAGGTCAGTCAGTCTGTCTCTCAGTCAGTAGGTCAGTCTGTCAGTAGGTCTTTCAGTAGGTCAGTCATTTGGTCGATCGATCAGTCAGTCAGTTAGTCAGTCTGCCAGTAGGTCAGCCAGTCAGTCAGTAGGTCATTCTGTCAGTCAGTGGGTCAGCCAGTCCGTCATTAGGTCATTCAGCAGTCACTAGGTCAGCCAATCTGTAAGTCAGTCAGTTAGTTGGTCAGTCAGCTAATCACTCAGACTGTAAGACAGCTAGTCACTCAGTCTGTCAGACAGCTAGTCACCCAGTCAGTCAGTCAGACAGCTAGTCACTCAGTCTGTCAGACAGCTAGTCACTCAGTCAGTCAGTAGGTCAGCCAGTCAGTCAGTCAGTAGGTCAACCAGTTAGCAGGTCAAGAGATCAGTCAGTCAGTCAGTAGATCAGCCAGTCAGTCAGTAGGTCAATTTGTCATTCAGTGGGTCAGTCAGTCTGTCTTTAGGTCATCAAGTCTGTCAGTCAGCCAGTCACTCAGTAGGTCAGTCAGTTGCTCAGCCTGTCATTCACTGAGCCAGTCAGTCAGTCACTGAGTCAGTCAGTCTGTCGGTGGGTGGGTCAGTCACTGAGTCAGTCAGTCTGTCGGTGGGTGGGTCGGTCTGTGGGTGGGTCGGTCTGTGGGTGGGTCAGTCGGTCGGTCGGTCGGTCGGTAGGTCGGTCGGTCGGTCGGTCGGGTCGGGTCGGGTCGGGTCGGGTCGGGTCGGGTCGGGTCGGGTCGGGTCGGGTCGGTCGGTCGGTCGGTCGGTCGGTCGGTCGGTCGGTCGGTCAGTCAGTCAGTCAGTCAGTCAGTCAGTCAGTCAGTCAGTTAGTCAGTCAGTCAGTCAGTTAGTCAGTTAGTCAGCTACTCAGTCAGTCAGTCAGTCAGTCAGTCAGTCAGTCAGTCAGTCAGTCAGTCAGTCAGTCAGTCAGTCAGTCAGTCAGTCAGTCAGTCAGTCAGTCAGTCTGCCAGTAGGTCAGCCAGTCCGTCAGTAGGTCATTCTGTCAGTCTGTGGGTCAGCCAGTCCGTCATTAGGTCATTCAGCAGTCATAAGGTCAGTCAGTCAGTCAGTCAGTCAGTCAGTCAGCTAGTCAGTCAGCTAGTCAGCTAGTTAGTCAGCTAGTCACTCAGTCTGTCAGACAGCTAGTCACTCAGTAGGTTGGTCAGTCAGTCGGTCTTACCGTCGGTCGGTCAGTCAGTCACTCAGTCTGTCAGACAGCTAGTCACTCAGTCTGTCAGACATCTACTCACTCAGTCAGTCAGTATGTCAGCCAGTCAGTCAGTCAGTAAATCAGTCAGTCAGTCACAGTCAGTGAGTCAGTCACAGTAAGTGAGTCAGTCACAGTCAGTGAGTCAGTCAGTGAGTCAGTCACAGTCAGTGAGTCAGTCTGTGAGTCAGTCAGTCATTCAGTCAGTAGGTCAGTCAGTCTGTCTCTCAGTCAGTAGGTCAGTCTGTCAGTAGGTCTTTCAGTAGGTCAGTCATTTGGTCGATCGATCAGTCAGTCAGTTAGTCAGTCTGCCAGTAGGTCAGCCAGTCAGTCAGTAGGTCATTCTGTCAGTCAGTGGGTCAGCCAGTCCGTCATTAGGTCATTCAGCAGTCACTAGGTCAGCCAATCTGTAAGTCAGTCAGTTAGTTGGTCAGTCAGCTAATCACTCAGACTGTAAGACAGCTAGTCACTCAGTCTGTCAGGCAGCTAGTCACCCAGTCAGTCAGTCAGACAGCTAGTCACTCAGTCTGTCAGACAGCTAGTCACTCAGTCAGTCAGTAGGTCAGCCAGTCAGTCAGTCAGTAGGTCAACCAGTTAGCAGGTCAAGAGATCAGTCAGTCAGTCAGTAGATCAGCCAGTCAGTCAGTAGGTCAATTTGTCATTCAGTGGGTCAGTCAGTCTGTCTTTAGGTCATCAAGTCTGTCAGTCAGCCAGTCACTCAGTAGGTCAGTCAGTTGCTCAGCCTGTCATTCACTGAGCCAGTCAGTCAGTCACTGAGTCAGTCAGTCTGTCGGTGGGTGGGTCAGTCACTGAGTCAGTCAGTCTGTCGGTGGGTGGGTCGGTCTGTGGGTGGGTCGGTCTGTGGGTGGGTCCGTCGGTCGGTCGGTCGGTCGGTCGGTCGGTCGGTAGGTTGGTCGGTCGGTCGGGTCGGGTCGGGTCGGGTCGGGTCGGGTCGGGTCGGGTCGGGTCGGGTCGGTCGGTCGGTCGGTCGGTCGGTCGGTCGGTCGGTCGGTCGGTCGGTCAGTCAGTCAGTCAGTCAGTCAGTCAGTCAGTCAGTCAGTCAGTCAGTTAGTCAGTCAGTCAGTCAGTTAGTCAGTTAGTCAGCTACTCAGTCAGTCAGTCAGTCAGTCAGTCAGTCAGTCAGTCAGTCAGTCAGTCAGTCAGTCAGTCAGTCAGTCAGTCAGTCAGTCAGTCAGTCTGCCAGTAGGTCAGCCAGTCAGTCAGTAGGTCATTCTGTCAGTCTGTGGGTCAGCCAGTCCGTCATTAGGTCATTCAGCAGTCATAAGGTCAGTCAGTCAGTCAGTCAGTCAGTCAGCTAGTCAGTCAGCTAGTCAGCTAGTTAGTCAGCTAGTCACTCAGTCTGTCAGACAGCTAGTCACTCAGTAGGTTGGTCAGTCAGTCGGTCTTACCGTCGGTCGGTCAGTCAGTCACTCAGTCTGTCAGACAGCTAGTCACTCAGTCTGTCAGACATCTACTCACTCAGTCAGTCAGTATGTCAGCCAGTCAGTCAGTCAGTAAATCAGTCAGTCAGTCACAGTCAGTGAGTCAGTCACAGTAAGTGAGTCAGTCACAGTCAGTGAGTCAGTCAGTGAGTCAGTCACAGTCAGTGAGTCAGTCTGTGAGTCAGTCAGTCATTCAGTCAGTAGGTCAGTCAGTCTGTCTCTCAGTCAGTAGGTCAGTCTGTCAGTAGGTCTTTCAGTAGGTCAGTCATTTGGTCGATCGATCAGTCAGTCAGTTAGTCAGTCTGCCAGTAGGTCAGCCAGTCAGTCAGTAGGTCATTCTGTCAGTCAGTGGGTCAGCCAGTCCGCCATTAGGTCATTCAGCAGTCACTAGGTCAGCCAATCTGTAAGTCAGTCAGTTAGTTGGTCAGTCAGCTAATCACTCAGACTGTAAGACAGCTAGTCACTCAGTCTGTCAGACAGCTAGTCACCCAGTCAGTCAGTCAGACAGCTAGTCACTCAGTCTGTCAGACAGCTAGTCACTCAGTCAGTCAGTAGGTCAGCCAGTCAGTCAGTCAGTAGGTCAACCAGTTAGCAGGTCAAGAGATCAGTCAGTCAGTCAGTAGATCAGCCAGTCAGTCAGTAGGTCAATTTGTCATTCAGTGGGTCAGTCAGTCTGTCTTTAGGTCATCAAGTCTGTCAGTCAGCCAGTCACTCAGTAGGTCAGTCAGTTGCTCAGCCTGTCATTCACTGAGCCAGTCAGTCAGTCACTGAGTCAGTCAGTCTGTCGGTGGGTGGGTCAGTCACTGAGTCAGTCAGTCTGTCGGTGGGTGGGTCGGTCTGTGGGTGGGTCGGTCTGTGGGTGGGTCAGTCGGTCGGTCGGTCGGTCGGTCGGTCGGTAGGTCGGTCGGTCGGTCGGTCGGGTCGGGTCGGGTCGGGTCGGGTCGAGTCGGTCGGTCGGTCGGTCGGTCGGTCGGTCGGTCGGTCGGTCGGTCGGTCGGTCAGTCAGTCAGTCAGTCAGTCAGTCAGTCAGTTAGTCAGTCAGTCAGTCAGTCAGTTAGTCACTTAGTCAGCTACTCAGTCAGTCAGTCAGTCAGTCAGTCAGTCAGTCAGTCAGTCAGTCAGTCAGTCAGTCAGTCAGTCAGTCAGTCAGTCTGCCAGTAGGTCAGCCAGTCAGTCAGTAGGTCATTCTGTCAGTCTGTGGGTCAGCCAGTCCGTCATTAGGTCATTAAGCAGTCATAAGGTCAGTCAGTCAGTCAGTCAGTCAGTCAGCTAGTCAGTCAGCTAGTCAGCTAGTTAGTCAGCTAGTCACTCAGTCTGTCAGACAGCTAGTCACTCAGTAGGTTGGTCAGTCAGTCGGTCTTACCGTCGGTCGGTCAGTCAGTCACTCAGTCTGTCAGACAGCTAGTCACTCAGTCTGTCAGACATCTACTCACTCAGTCAGTCAGTATGTCAGCCAGTCAGTCAGTCAGTAAATCAGTCAGTCAGTCACAGTCAGTGAGTCAGTCACAGTAAGTGAGTCAGTCACAGTCAGTGAGTCAGTCAGTGAGTCAGTCACAGTCAGTGAGTCAGTCTGTGAGTCAGTCAGTCATTCAGTCAGTAGGTCAGTCAGTCTGTCTCTCAGTCAGTAGGTCAGTCTGTCAGTAGGTCTTTCAGTAGGTCAGTCATTTGGTCGATCGATCAGTCAGTCAGTTAGTCAGTCTGCCAGTAGGTCAGCCAGTCAGTCAGTAGGTCATTCTGTCAGTCAGTGGATCAGCCAGTCCGTCATTAGGTCATTCAGCAGTCACTAGGTCAGCCAATCTGTAAGTCAGTCAGTTAGTTGGTCAGTCAGCTAATCACTCAGACTGTAAGACAGCTAGTCACTCAGTCTGTCAGACAGCTAGTCACCCAGTCAGTCAGTCAGACAGCTAGTCACTCAGTCTGTCAGACAGCTAGTCACTCAGTCAGTCAGTAGGTCAGCCAGTCAGTCAGTCAGTAGGTCAACCAGTTAGCAGGTCAAGAGATCAGTCAGTCAGTCAGTAGATCAGCCAGTCAGTCAGTAGGTCAATTTGTCATTCAGTGGGTCAGTCAGTCTGTCTTTAGGTCATCAAGTCTGTCAGTCAGCCAGTCACTCAGTAGGTCAGTCAGTTGCTCAGCCTGTCATTCACTGAGCCAGTCAGTCAGTCACTGAGTCAGTCAGTCTGTCGGTGGGTGGGTCAGTCACTGAGTCAGTCAGTCTGTCGGTGGGTGGGTCGGTCTGTGGGTGGGTCGGTCTGTGGGTGGGTCAGTCGGTCGGTCGGTCGGTCGGTCGGTAGGTAGGTCGGTCGGGTCGGGTCGGGTCGGGTCGGGTCGGGTCGGGTTGGGTCGGGTCGGGTCGGGTCGGGTCGGTCGGTCGGTCGGTCGGTCGGTCGGTCGGTCGGTCGGTCGGTCGGTCGGTCGGTCGGTCGGTCAGTCAGTCAGTCAGTCAGTCAGTCAGTCAGTTAGTCAGTCAGTCAGTCAGTCAGTTAGTCACTTAGTCAGCTACTCAGTCAGTCAGTCAGTCAGTCAGTCAGTCAGTCAGTCAGTCAGTCAGTCAGTCAGTCAGTCTGCCAGTAGGTCAGCCAGTCAGTCAGTAGGTCATTCTGTCAGTCTGTGGGTCAGCCAGTCCGTCATTAGGTCATTCAGCAGTCATAAGGTCAGTCAGTCAGTCAGTCAGTCAGTCAGCTAGTCAGTCAGCTAGTCAGCTAGTTAGTCAGCTAGTCACTCAGTCTGTCAGACAGCTAGTCACTCAGTAGGTTGGTCAGTCAGTCGGTCTTACCGTCGGTCGGTCAGTCAGTCACTCAGTCTGTCAGACAGCTAGTCACTCAGTCTGTCAGACATCTACTCACTCAGTCAGTCAGTATGTCAGCCAGTCAGTCAGTCAGTAAATCAGTCAGTCAGTCACAGTCAGTGAGTCAGTCACAGTAAGTGAGTCAGTCACAGTCAGTGAGTCAGTCAGTGAGTCAGTCACAGTCAGTGAGTCAGTCTGTGAGTCAGTCAGTCAGTCATTCAGTCAGTAGGTCAGTCAGTCTGTCTCTCAGTCAGTAGGTCAGTCTGTCAGTAGGTCTTTCAGTAGGTCAGTCATTTGGTCGATCGATCAGTCAGTCAGTTAGTCAGTCTGCCAGTAGGTCAGCCAGTCAGTCAGTAGGTCATTCTGTCAGTCAGTGGGTCAGCCAGTCCGTCATTAGGTCATTCAGCAGTCACTAGGTCAGCCAATCTGTAAGTCAGTCAGTTAGTTGGTCAGTCAGCTAATCACTCAGACTGTAAGACAGCTAGTCACTCAGTCTGTCAGACAGCTAGTCACCCAGTCAGTCAGTCAGACAGCTAGTCACTCAGTCTGTCAGACAGCTAGTCACTCAGTCAGTCAGTAGGTCAGCCAGTCAGTCAGTCAGTAGGTCAACCAGTTAGCAGGTCAAGAGATCAGTCAGTCAGTCAGTAGATCAGCCAGTCAGTCAGTAGGTCAATTTGTCATTCAGTGGGTCAGTCAGTCTGTCTTTAGGTCATCAAGTCTGTCAGTCAGCCAGTCACTCAGTAGGTCAGTCAGTTGCTCAGCCTGTCATTCACTGAGCCAGTCAGTCAGTCACTGAGTCAGTCAGTCTGTCGGTGGGTGGGTCAGTCACTGAGTCAGTCAGTCTGTCGGTGGGTGGGTCGGTCTGCGGGTGGGTCGGTCTGTGGGTGGGTCAGTCGGTCGGTCGGTCGGTCGGTAGGTCGGTCGGTCGGTCGGGTCGGGTCGGGTCGGGTCGGGTCGGGTCGGGTCGGGTCGGGTCGGGTCGGGTCGGTCGGTCGGTCGGTCGGTCGGTCGGTCGGTCGGTCGGTCGGTCAGTCAGTCAGTCAGTCAGTCAGTCAGTCAGTCAGTCAGTCAGTCAGTCAGTCAGTCAGTTAGTCAGTCAGTCAGTCAGTTAGTCAGTTAGTCAGCTACTCAGTCAGTCAGTCAGTCAGTCAGTCAGTCAGTCAGTCAGTCAGTCAGTCAGTCAGTCAGTCAGTCAGTCAGTCAGTCAGTCAGTCAGTCAGTCAGTCTGCCAGTAGGTCAGCCAGTCAGTCAGTAGGTCATTCTGTCAGTCTGTGGGTCATCCAGTCCGTCATTAGGTCATTCAGCAGTCATAAGGTCAGTCAGTCAGTCAGTCAGTCAGTCAGCTAGTCAGTCAGCTAGTCAGCTAGTTAGTCAGCTAGTCACTCAGTCTGTCAGACAGCTAGTCACTCAGTAGGTTGGTCAGTCAGTCGGTCTTACCGTCGGTCGGTCAGTCAGTCACTCAGTCTGTCAGACAGCTAGTCACTCAGTCTGTCAGACATCTACTCACTCAGTCAGTCAGTATGTCAGCCAGTCAGTCAGTCAGTAAATCAGTCAGTCAGTCACAGTCAGTGAGTCAGTCACAGTAAGTGAGTCAGTCACAGTCAGTGAGTCAGTCAGTGAGTCAGTCACAGTCAGTGAGTCAGTCTGTGAGTCAGTCAGTCATTCAGTCAGTAGGTCAGTCAGTCTGTCTCTCAGTCAGTAGGTCAGTCTGTCAGTAGGTCTTTCAGTAGGTCAGTCATTTGGTCGATCGATCAGTCAGTCAGTTAGTCAGTCTGCCAGTAGGTCAGCCAGTCAGTCAGTAGGTCATTCTGTCAGTCAGTGGGTCAGCCAGTCCGTCATTAGGTCATTCAGCAGTTACTAGGTCAGCCAATCTGTAAGTCAGTCAGTTAGTTGGTCAGTCAGCTAATCACTCAGACTGTAAGACAGCTAGTCACTCAGTCTGTCAGACAGCTAGTCACCCAGTCAGTCAGTCAGACAGCTAGTCACTCAGTCTGTCAGACAGCTAGTCACTCAGTCAGTCAGTAGGTCAGCCAGTCAGTCAGTCAGTAGGTCAACCAGTTAGCAGGTCAAGAGATCAGTCAGTCAGTCAGTAGATCAGCCAGTCAGTCAGTAGGTCAATTTGTCATTCAGTGGGTCAGTCAGTCTGTCTTTAGGTCATCAAGTCTGTCAGTCAGCCAGTCACTCAGTAGGTCAGTCAGTTGCTCAGCCTGTCATTCACTGAGCCAGTCAGTCAGTCACTGAGTCAGTCAGTCTGTCGGTAGGTGGGTCAGTCACTGAGTCAGTCAGTCTGTCGGTGGGTGGGTCGGTCTGTGGGTGGGTCGGTCTGTGGGTGGGTCCGTCGGTCGGTCGGTCGGTCGGTCGGTCGGTAGGTTGGTCGGTCGGTCGGGTCGGGTCGGGTCGGGTCGGGTCGGGTCGGGTTGGGTCGGGTCGGGTCGGGTCGGGTCGGTCGGTCGGTCGGTCGGTCGGTCGGTCGGTCGGTCGGTCGGTCAGTCGGTCAGTCAGTCAGTCAGTCAGTCAGTCAGTCAGTCAGTCAGTCAGTCAGTCAGTCAGTTAGTCAGTCAGTCAGTCAGTCAGTTAGTCAGTTAGTCAGCTACTCAGTCAGTCAGTCAGTCAGTCAGTCAGTCAGTCAGTCAGTCAGTCAGTCAGTCAGTCAGTCAGTCAGTCAGTCAGTCTGCCAGTAGGTCAGCCAGTCAGTCAGTAGGTCATTCTGTCAGTCTGTGGGTCAGCCAGTCCGTCATTAGGTCATTCAGCAGTCATAAGGTCAGTCAGTCAGTCAGTCAGTCAGTCAGCTAGTCAGTCAGCTAGTCAGCTAGTTAGTCAGCTAGTCACTCAGTCTGTCAGACAGCTAGTCACTCAGTAGGTTGGTCAGTCAGTCGGTCTTACCGTCGGTCGGTCAGTCAGTCACTCAGTCTGTCAGACAGCTAGTCACTCAGTCTGTCAGACATCTACTCACTCAGTCAGTCAGTATGTCAGCCAGTCAGTCAGTCAGTAAATCAGTCAGTCAGTCACAGTCAGTGAGTCAGTCACAGTAAGTGAGTCAGTCACAGTCAGTGAGTCAGTCAGTGAGTCAGTCACAGTCAGTGAGTCAGTCTGTGAGTCAGTCAGTCATTCAGTCAGTAGGTCAGTCAGTCTGTCTCTCAGTCAGTAGGTCAGTCTGTCAGTAGGTCTTTCAGTAGGTCAGTCATTTGGTCGATCGATCAGTCAGTCAGTTAGTCAGTCTGCCAGTAGGTCAGCCAGTCAGTCAGTAGGTCATTCTGTCAGTCAGTGGGTCAGCCAGTCCGTCATTAGGTCATTCAGCAGTCACTAGGTCAGCCAATCTGTAAGTCAGTCAGTTAGTTGGTCAGTCAGCTAATCACTCAGACTGTAAGACAGCTAGTCACTCAGTCTGTCAGACAGCTAGTCACCCAGTCAGTCAGTCAGACAGCTAGTCACTCAGTCTGTCAGACAGCTAGTCACTCAGTCAGTCAGTAGGTCAGCCAGTCAGTCAGTCAGTAGGTCAACCAGTTAGCAGGTCAAGAGATCAGTCAGTCAGTCAGTAGATCAGCCAGTCAGTCAGTAGGTCAATTTGTCATTCAGTGGGTCAGTCAGTCTGTCTTTAGGTCATCAAGTCTGTCAGTCAGCCAGTCACTCAGTAGGTCAGTCAGTTGCTCAGCCTGTCATTCACTGAGCCAGTCAGTCAGTCACTGAGTCAGTCAGTCTGTCGGTGGGTGGGTCAGTCACTGAGTCAGTCAGTCTGTCGGTGGGTGGGTCGGTCTGTGGGTGGGTCGGTCTGTGGGTGGGTCAGTCGGTCGGTCGGTCGGTCGGTAGGTCGGTCGGTCGGGTCGGGTCGGGTCGGGTCGGGTCGGGTCGGGTCGGTCGGTCGGTCGGTCGGTCGGTCGGTCGGTCGGTCGGTCGGTCGGTCGGTCGGTCGGTCAGTCAGTCAGTCAGTCAGTCAGTCAGTCAGTCAGTCAGTCAGTCAGTCAGTCAGTCAGTTAGTCAGTCAGTCAGTCAGTTAGTCAGTTAGTCAGCTACTCAGTCAGTCAGTCAGTCAGTCAGTCAGTCAGTCAGTCAGTCAGTCAGTCAGTCAGTCAGTCAGTCAGTCAGTCAGTCAGTCAGTCTGCCAGTAGGTCAGCCAGTCAGTCAGTAGGTCATTCTGTCAGTCTGTGGGTCAGCCAGTCCGTCATTAGGTCATTCAGCAGTCATAAGGTCAGTCAGTCAGTCAGTCAGCTAGTCAGTCAGCTAGTCAGCTAGTTAGTCAGCTAGTCACTCAGTCTGTCAGACAGCTAGTCACTCAGTAGGTTGGTCAGTCAGTCGGTCTTACCGTCGGTCGGTCAGTCAGTCACTCAGTCTGTCAGACAGCTAGTCACTCAGTCTGTCAGACATCTACTCACTCAGTCAGTCAGTATGTCAGCCAGTCAGCCAGTCAGTAAATCAGTCAGTCAGTCACAGTCAGTGAGTCAGTCACAGTAAGTGAGTCAGTCACAGTCAGTGAGTCAGTCAGTGAGTCAGTCACAGTCAGTGAGTCAGTCTGTGAGTCAGTCAGTCAGTCATTCAGTCAGTAGGTCAGTCAGTCTGTCTCTCAGTCAGTAGGTCAGTCTGTCAGTAGGTCTTTCAGTAGGTCAGTCATTTGGTCGATCGATCAGTCAGTCAGTTAGTCAGTCTGCCAGTAGGTCAGCCAGTCAGTCAGTAGGTCATTCTGTCAGTCAGTGGGTCAGCCAGTCCGTCATTAGGTCATTCAGCAGTCACTAGGTCAGCCAATCTGTAAGTCAGTCAGTTAGTTGGTCAGTCAGCTAATCACTCAGACTGTAAGACAGCTAGTCACTCAGTCTGTCAGACAGCTAGTCACCCAGTCAGTCAGTCAGACAGCTAGTCACTCAGTCTGTCAGACAGCTAGTCACTCAGTCAGTCAGTAGGTCAGCCAGTCAGTCAGTCAGTAGGTCAACCAGTTAGCAGGTCAAGAGATCAGTCAGTCAGTCAGTAGATCAGCCAGTCAGTCAGTAGGTCAATTTGTCATTCAGTGGGTCAGTCAGTCTGTCTTTAGGTCATCAAGTCTGTCAGTCAGCCAGTCACTCAGTAGGTCAGTCAGTTGCTCAGCCTGTCATTCACTGAGCCAGTCAGTCAGTCACTGAGTCAGTCAGTCTGTCGGTGGGTGGGTCAGTCACTGAGTCAGTCAGTCTGTCGGTGGGTGGGTCGGTCTGTGGGTGGGTCGGTCTGTGGGTGGGTCAGTCGGTCGGTCGGTCGGTCGGTCGGTCGGTAGGTAGGTCGGTCGGGTCGGGTCGGGTCGGGTCGGGTCGGGTCGGGTCGGGTTGGGTCGGGTCGGGTCGGGTCGGGTCGGTCGGTCGGTCGGTCGGTCGGTCGGTCGGTCGGTCGGTCGGTCGGTCGGTCAGTCAGTCAGTCAGTCAGTCAGTCAGTTAGTCAGTCAGTCAGTCAGTCAGTTAGTCACTTAGTCAGCTACTCAGTCAGTCAGTCAGTCAGTCAGTCAGTCAGTCAGTCAGTCAGTCAGTCAGTCAGTCAGTCAGTCAGTCAGTCAGTCAGTCAGTCTGCCAGTAGGTCAGCCAGTCAGTCAGTAGGTCATTCTGTCAGTCTGTGGGTCAGCCAGTCCGTCATTAGGTCATTCAGCAGTCATAAGGTCAGTCAGTCAGTCAGTCAGTCAGTCAGCTAGTCAGTCAGCTAGTCAGCTAGTTAGTCAGCTAGTCACTCAGTCTGTCAGACAGCTAGTCACTCAGTAGGTTGGTCAGTCAGTCGGTCTTACCGTCGGTCGGTCAGTCAGTCACTCAGTCTGTCAGACAGCTAGTCACTCAGTCTGTCAGACATCTACTCACTCAGTCAGTCAGTATGTCAGCCAGTCAGTCAGTCAGTAAATCAGTCAGTCAGTCACAGTCAGTGAGTCAGTCACAGTAAGTGAGTCAGTCACAGTCAGTGAGTCAGTCAGTGAGTCAGTCACAGTCAGTGAGTCAGTCTGTGAGTCAGTCAGTCAGTCATTCAGTCAGTAGGTCAGTCAGTCTGTCTCTCAGTCAGTAGGTCAGTCTGTCAGTAGGTCTTTCAGTAGGTCAGTCATTTGGTCGATCGATCAGTCAGTCAGTTAGTCAGTCTGCCAGTAGGTCAGCCAGTCAGTCAGTAGGTCATTCTGTCAGTCAGTGGGTCAGCCAGTCCGTCATTAGGTCATTCAGCAGTCACTAGGTCAGCCAATCTGTAAGTCAGTCAGTTAGTTGGTCAGTCAGCTAATCACTCAGACTGTAAGACAGCTAGTCACTCAGTCTGTCAGACAGCTAGTCACCCAGTCAGTCAGTCAGACAGCTAGTCACTCAGTCTGTCAGACAGCTAGTCACTCAGTCAGTCAGTAGGTCAGCCAGTCAGTCAGTCAGTAGGTCAACCAGTTAGCAGGTCAAGAGATCAGTCAGTCAGTCAGTAGATCAGCCAGTCAGTCAGTAGGTCAATTTGTCATTCAGTGGGTCAGTCAGTCTGTCTTTAGGTCATCAAGTCTGTCAGTCAGCCAGTCACTCAGTAGGTCAGTCAGTTGCTCAGCCTGTCATTCACTGAGCCAGTCAGTCAGTCACTGAGTCAGTCAGTCTGTCGGTGGGTGGGTCAGTCACTGAGTCAGTCAGTCTGTCGGTGGGTGGGTCGGTCTGCGGGTGGGTCGGTCTGTGGGTGGGTCAGTCGGTCGGTCGGTCGGTCGGTAGGTCGGTCGGTCGGTCGGGTCGGGTCGGGTCGGGTCGGGTCGGGTCGGGTCGGGTCGGGTCGGTCGGTCGGTCGGTCGGTCGGTCGGTCGGTCGGTCGGTCGGTCGGTCAGTCAGTCAGTCAGTCAGTCAGTCAGTCAGTCAGTCAGTCAGTCAGTCAGTCAGTTAGTCAGTCAGTCAGTCAGTTAGTCAGTTAGTCAGCTACTCAGTCAGTCAGTCAGTCAGTCAGTCAGTCAGTCAGTCAGTCAGTCAGTCAGTCAGTCAGTCAGTCAGTCAGTCAGTCAGTCAGTCAGTCAGTCAGTCAGTCTGCCAGTAGGTCAGCCAGTCAGTCAGTAGGTCATTCTGTCAGTCTGTGGGTCAGCCAGTCCGTCATTAGGTCATTCAGCAGTCATAAGGTCAGTCAGTCAGTCAGTCAGTCAGTCAGTCAGCTAGTCAGTCAGCTAGTCAGCTAGTTAGTCAGCTAGTCACTCAGTCTGTCAGACAGCTAGTCACTCAGTAGGTTGGTCAGTCAGTCGGTCTTACCGTCGGTCGGTCAGTCAGTCACTCAGTCTGTCAGACAGCTAGTCACTCAGTCTGTCAGACATCTACTCACTCAGTCAGTCAGTATGTCAGCCAGTCAGTCAGTCAGTAAATCAGTCAGTCAGTCACAGTCAGTGAGTCAGTCACAGTAAGTGAGTCAGTCACAGTCAGTGAGTCAGTCAGTGAGTCAGTCACAGTCAGTGAGTCAGTCTGTGAGTCAGTCAGTCATTCAGTCAGTAGGTCAGTCAGTCTGTCTCTCAGTCAGTAGGTCAGTCTGTCAGTAGGTCTTTCAGTAGGTCAGTCATTTGGTCGATCGATCAGTCAGTCAGTTAGTCAGTCTGCCAGTAGGTCAGCCAGTCAGTCAGTAGGTCATTCTGTCAGTCAGTGGGTCAGCCAGTCCGTCATTAGGTCATTCAGCAGTTACTAGGTCAGCCAATCTGTAAGTCAGTCAGTTAGTTGGTCAGTCAGCTAATCACTCAGACTGTAAGACAGCTAGTCACTCAGTCTGTCAGACAGCTAGTCACCCAGTCAGTCAGTCAGACAGCTAGTCACTCAGTCTGTCAGACAGCTAGTCACTCAGTCAGTCAGTAGGTCAGCCAGTCAGTCAGTCAGTAGGTCAACCAGTTAGCAGGTCAAGAGATCAGTCAGTCAGTCAGTAGATCAGCCAGTCAGTCAGTAGGTCAATTTGTCATTCAGTGGGTCAGTCAGTCTGTCTTTAGGTCATCAAGTCTGTCAGTCAGCCAGTCACTCAGTAGGTCAGTCAGTTGCTCAGCCTGTCATTCACTGAGCCAGTCAGTCAGTCACTGAGTCAGTCAGTCTGTCGGTAGGTGGGTCAGTCACTGAGTCAGTCAGTCTGTCGGTGGGTGGGTCGGTCTGTGGGTGGGTCGGTCTGTGGGTGGGTCCGTCGGTCGGTCGGTCGGTCGGTCGGTCGGTAGGTTGGTCGGTCGGTCGGGTCGGGTCGGGTCGGGTCGGGTCGGGTTGGGTCGGGTCGGGTCGGGTCGGGTCGGTCGGTCGGTCGGTCGGTCGGTCGGTCGGTCGGTCGGTCGGTCGGTCAGTCGGTCAGTCAGTCAGTCAGTCAGTCAGTCAGTCAGTCAGTCAGTCAGTCAGTCAGTCAGTTAGTCAGTCAGTCAGTCAGTCAGTTAGTCAGTTAGTCAGCTACTCAGTCAGTCAGTCAGTCAGTCAGTCAGTCAGTCAGTCAGTCAGTCAGTCAGTCAGTCAGTCAGTCAGTCAGTCAGTCAGTCTGCCAGTAGGTCAGCCAGTCAGTCAGTAGGTCATTCTGTCAGTCTGTGGGTCAGCCAGTCCGTCATTAGGTCATTCAGCAGTCATAAGGTCAGTCAGTCAGTCAGTCAGTCAGTCAGCTAGTCAGTCAGCTAGTCAGCTAGTTAGTCAGCTAGTCACTCAGTCTGTCAGACAGCTAGTCACTCAGTAGGTTGGTCAGTCAGTCGGTCTTACCGTCGGTCGGTCAGTCAGTCACTCAGTCTGTCAGACAGCTAGTCACTCAGTCTGTCAGACATCTACTCACTCAGTCAGTCAGTATGTCAGCCAGTCAGTCAGTCAGTAAATCAGTCAGTCAGTCACAGTCAGTGAGTCAGTCACAGTAAGTGAGTCAGTCACAGTCAGTGAGTCAGTCAGTGAGTCAGTCACAGTCAGTGAGTCAGTCTGTGAGTCAGTCAGTCATTCAGTCAGTAGGTCAGTCAGTCTGTCTCTCAGTCAGTAGGTCAGTCTGTCAGTAGGTCTTTCAGTAGGTCAGTCATTTGGTCGATCGATCAGTCAGTCAGTTAGTCAGTCTGCCAGTAGGTCAGCCAGTCAGTCAGTAGGTCATTCTGTCAGTCAGTGGGTCAGCCAGTCCGTCATTAGGTCATTCAGCAGTCACTAGGTCAGCCAATCTGTAAGTCAGTCAGTTAGTTGGTCAGTCAGCTAATCACTCAGACTGTAAGACAGCTAGTCACTCAGTCTGTCAGACAGCTAGTCACCCAGTCAGTCAGTCAGACAGCTAGTCACTCAGTCTGTCAGACAGCTAGTCACTCAGTCAGTCAGTAGGTCAGCCAGTCAGTCAGTCAGTAGGTCAACCAGTTAGCAGGTCAAGAGATCAGTCAGTCAGTCAGTAGATCAGCCAGTCAGTCAGTAGGTCAATTTGTCATTCAGTGGGTCAGTCAGTCTGTCTTTAGGTCATCAAGTCTGTGAGTCAGCCAGTCACTCAGTAGGTCAGTCAGTTGCTCAGCCTGTCATTCACTGAGCCAGTCAGTCAGTCACTGAGTCAGTCAGTCTGTCGGTGGGTGGGTCAGTCACTGAGTCAGTCAGTCTGTCGGTGGGTGGGTCGGTCTGTGGGTGGGTCGGTCTGTGGGTGGGTCAGTCGGTCGGTCGGTCGGTCGGTCGGTCGGTAGGTCGGTCGGTCGGGTCGGGTCGGGTCGGGTCGGGTCGGGTCGGGTCGGGTTGGGTCGGGTCGGGTCGGGTCGGGTCGGTCGGTCGGTCGGTCGGTCGGTCGGTCGGTCGGTCGGTCGGTCAGTCAGTCAGTCAGTCAGTCAGTCAGTCAGTCAGTCAGTCAGTCAGTCAGTCAGTTAGTCAGTCAGTCAGTCAGTCAGTTAGTCAGTTAGTCAGCTACTCAGTCAGTCAGTCAGTCAGTCAGTCAGTCAGTCAGTCAGTCAGTCAGTCAGTCAGTCAGTCAGTCAGTCAGTCAGTCAGTCAGTCAGTCAGTCAGTCAGTCAGTCAGTCAGTCAGTCAGTCTGCCAGTAGGTCAGCCAGTCAGTCAGTAGGTCATTCTGTCAGTCTGTGGGTCAGCCAGTCCGTCATTAGGTCATTCAGCAGTCATAAGGTCAGTCAGTCAGTCAGTCAGTCAGTCAGCTAGTCAGTCAGCTAGTCAGCTAGTTAGTCAGCTAGTCACTCAGTCTGTCAGACAGCTAGTCACTCAGTAGGTTGGTCAGTCAGTCGGTCTTACCGTCGGTCGGTCAGTCAGTCACTCAGTCTGTCAGACAGCTAGTCACTCAGTCTGTCAGACATCTACTCACTCAGTCAGTCAGTATGTCAGCCAGTCAGTCAGTCAGTAAATCAGTCAGTCAGTCACAGTCAGTGAGTCAGTCACAGTAAGTGAGTCAGTCACAGTCAGTGAGTCAGTCAGTGAGTCAGTCACAGTCAGTGAGTCAGTCTGTGAGTCAGTCAGTCAGTCATTCAGTCAGTAGGTCAGTCAGTCTGTCTCTCAGTCAGTAGGTCAGTCTGTCAGTAGGTCTTTCAGTAGGTCAGTCATTTGGTCGATCGATCAGTCAGTCAGTTAGTCAGTCTGCCAGTAGGTCAGCCAGTCAGTCAGTAGGTCATTCTGTCAGTCAGTGGGTCAGCCAGTCCGTCATTAGGTCATTCAGCAGTCACTAGGTCAGCCAATCTGTAAGTCAGTCAGTTAGTTGGTCAGTCAGCTAATCACTCAGACTGTAAGACAGCTAGTCACTCAGTCTGTCAGACAGCTAGTCACCCAGTCAGTCAGTCAGACAGCTAGTCACTCAGTCTGTCAGACAGCTAGTCACTCAGTCAGTCAGTAGGTCAGCCAGTCAGTCAGTCAGTAGGTCAACCAGTTAGCAGGTCAAGAGATCAGTCAGTCAGTCAGTAGATCAGCCAGTCAGTCAGTAGGTCAATTTGTCATTCAGTGGGTCAGTCAGTCTGTCTTTAGGTCATCAAGTCTGTCAGTCAGCCAGTCACTCAGTAGGTCAGTCAGTTGCTCAGCCTGTCATTCACTGAGCCAGTCAGTCAGTCACTGAGTCAGTCAGTCTGTCGGTGGGTGGGTCAGTCACTGAGTCAGTCAGTCTGTCGGTGGGTGGGTCGGTCTGTGGGTGGGTCGGTCTGTGGGTGGGTCAGTCGGTCGGTCGGTCGGTCGGTAGGTCGGTCGGTCGGTCGGGTCGGGTCGGGTCGGGTCGGGTCGGGTCGGTCGGTCGGTCGGTCGGTCGGTCGGTCGGTCGGTCGGTCGGTCGGTCGGTCGGTCAGTCAGTCAGTCAGTCAGTCAGTCAGTCAGTCAGTCAGTCAGTCAGTCAGTCAGTCAGTTAGTCAGTCAGTCAGTCAGTTAGTCAGTTAGTCAGCTACTCAGTCAGTCAGTCAGTCAGTCAGTCAGTCAGTCAGTCAGTCAGTCAGTCAGTCAGTCAGTCAGTCAGTCAGTCTGCCAGTAGGTCAGCCAGTCAGTCAGTAGGTCATTCTGTCAGTCTGTGGGTCAGCCAGTCCGTCATTAGGTCATTCAGCAGTCATAAGGTCAGTCAGTCAGTCAGTCAGCTAGTCAGTCAGCTAGTCAGCTAGTTAGTCAGCTAGTCACTCAGTCTGTCAGACAGCTAGTCACTCAGTAGGTTGGTCAGTCAGTCGGTCTTACCGTCGGTCGGTCAGTCAGTCACTCAGTCTGTCAGACAGCTAGTCACTCAGTCTGTCAGACATCTACTCACTCAGTCAGTCAGTATGTCAGCCAGTCAGTCAGTCAGTAAATCAGTCAGTCAGTCACAGTCAGTGAGTCAGTCACAGTAAGTGAGTCAGTCACAGTCAGTGAGTCAGTCAGTGAGTCAGTCACAGTCAGTGAGTCAGTCTGTGAGTCAGTCAGTCAGTCATTCAGTCAGTAGGTCAGTCAGTCTGTCTCTCAGTCAGTAGGTCAGTCTGTCAGTAGGTCTTTCAGTAGGTCAGTCATTTGGTCGATCGATCAGTCAGTCAGTTAGTCAGTCTGCCAGTAGGTCAGCCAGTCAGTCAGTAGGTCATTCTGTCAGTCAGTGGGTCAGCCAGTCCGTCATTAGGTCATTCAGCAGTCACTAGGTCAGCCAATCTGTAAGTCAGTCAGTTAGTTGGTCAGTCAGCTAATCACTCAGACTGTAAGACAGCTAGTCACTCAGTCTGTCAGACAGCTAGTCACCCAGTCAGTCAGTCAGACAGCTAGTCACTCAGTCTGTCAGACAGCTAGTCACTCAGTCAGTCAGTAGGTCAGCCAGTCAGTCAGTCAGTAGGTCAACCAGTTAGCAGGTCAAGAGATCAGTCAGTCAGTCAGTAGATCAGCCAGTCAGTCAGTAGGTCAATTTGTCATTCAGTGGGTCAGTCAGTCTGTCTTTAGGTCATCAAGTCTGTCAGTCAGCCAGTCACTCAGTAGGTCAGTCAGTTGCTCAGCCTGTCATTCACTGAGCCAGTCAGTCAGTCACTGAGTCAGTCAGTCTGTCGGTGGGTGGGTCAGTCACTGAGTCAGTCAGTCTGTCGGTGGGTGGGTCGGTCTGTGGGTGGGTCGGTCTGTGGGTGGGTCAGTCGGTCGGTCGGTCGGTCGGTCGGTAGGTCGGGTCGGGTCGGGTCGGGTCGGGTCGGGTTGGGTCGGGTCGGGTCGGGTCGGGTCGGTCGGTCGGTCGGTCGGTCGGTCGGTCGGTCGGTCGGTCGGTCGGTCAGTCAGTCAGTCAGTCAGTCAGTCAGTCAGTCAGTCAGTCAGTCAGTCAGTCAGTCAGTCAGTCAGTTAGTCAGTTAGTCAGCAACTCAGTCAGTCAGTCAGTCAGTCAGTCAGTCAGTCAGTCAGTCAGTCAGTCAGTCAGTCAGTCAGTCAGTCAGTCAGTCAGTCAGTCAGTCAGTCAGTCAGTCAGTCAGTCTGCCAGTAGGTCAGCCAGTCAGTCAGTAGGTCATTCTGTCAGTCTGTGGGTCAGCCAGTCCGTCATTAGGTCATTCAGCAGTCATAAGGTCAGTCAGTCAGTCAGTCAGTCAGTCAGTCAGCTAGTCAGTCAGCTAGTCAGCTAGTTAGTCAGCTAGTCACTCAGTCTGTCAGACAGCTAGTCACTCAGTAGGTTGGTCAGTCAGTCGGTCTTACCGTCGGTCGGTCAGTCAGTCACTCAGTCTGTCAGACAGCTAGTCACTCAGTCTGTCAGACATCTACTCACTCAGTCAGTCAGTATGTCAGCCAGTCAGTCAGTCAGTAAATCAGTCAGTCAGTCACAGTCAGTGAGTCAGTCACAGTAAGTGAGTCAGTCACAGTCAGTGAGTCAGTCAGTGAGTCAGTCACAGTCAGTGAGTCAGTCTGTGAGTCAGTCAGTCAGTCATTCAGTCAGTAGGTCAGTCAGTCTGTCTCTCAGTCAGTAGGTCAGTCTGTCAGTAGGTCTTTCAGTAGGTCAGTCATTTGGTCGATCGATCAGTCAGTCAGTTAGTCAGTCTGCCAGTAGGTCAGCCAGTCAGTCAGTAGGTCATTCTGTCAGTCAGTGGGTCAGCCAGTCCGTCATTAGGTCATTCAGCAGTCACTAGGTCAGCCAATCTGTAAGTCAGTCAGTTAGTTGGTCAGTCAGCTAATCACTCAGACTGTAAGACAGCTAGTCACTCAGTCTGTCAGACAGCTAGTCACCCAGTCAGTCAGTCAGACAGCTAGTCACTCAGTCTGTCAGACAGCTAGTCACTCAGTCAGTCAGTAGGTCAGCCAGTCAGTCAGTCAGTAGGTCAACCAGTTAGCAGGTCAAGAGATCAGTCAGTCAGTCAGTAGATCAGCCAGTCAGTCAGTAGGTCAATTTGTCATTCAGTGGGTCAGTCAGTCTGTCTTTAGGTCATCAAGTCTGTCAGTCAGCCAGTCACTCAGTAGGTCAGTCAGTTGCTCAGCCTGTCATTCACTGAGCCAGTCAGTCAGTCACTGAGTCAGTCAGTCTGTCGGTGGGTGGGTCAGTCACTGAGTCAGTCAGTCTGTCGGTGGGTGGGTCGGTCTGTGGGTGGGTCGGTCTGTGGGTGGGTCAGTCGGTCGGTCGGTCGGTCGGTAGGTCGGTCGGTCGGTCGGGTCGGGTCGGGTCGGGTCGGGTCGGGTTGGGTCGGGTCGGGTCGGGTCGGTCGGTCGGTCGGTCGGTCGGTCGGTCGGTCGGTCGGTCGGTCAGTCAGTCAGTCAGTCAGTCAGTCAGTCAGTCAGTTAGTCAGTCAGTCAGTCAGTTAGTCAGTTAGTCAGCTACTCAGTCAGTCAGTCAGTCAGTCAGTCAGTCAGTCAGTCAGTCAGTCAGTCAGTCAGTCAGTCAGTCAGTCAGTCAGTCAGTCAGTCAGTCAGTCAGTCTGCCAGTAGGTCAGCCAGTCAGTCAGTAGGTCATTCTGTCAGTCTGTGGGTCAGCCAGTCCGTCATTAGGTCATTCAGCAGTCATAAGGTCAGTCAGTCAGTCAGTCAGTCAGTCAGCTAGTCAGTCAGCTAGTCAGCTAGTTAGTCAGCTAGTCACTCAGTCTGTCAGACAGCTAGTCACTCAGTAGGTTGGTCAGTCAGTCGGTCTTACCGTCGGTCGGTCAGTCAGTCACTCAGTCTGTCAGACAGCTAGTCACTCAGTCTGTCAGACATCTACTCACTCAGTCAGTCAGTATGTCAGCCAGTCAGTCAGTAAATCAGTCAGTCAGTCACAGTCAGTGAGTCAGTCACAGTAAGTGAGTCAGTCACAGTCAGTGAGTCAGTCAGTGAGTCAGTCACAGTCAGTGAGTCAGTCTGTGAGTCAGTCAGTCATTCAGTCAGTAGGTCAGTCAGTCTGTCTCTCAGTCAGTAGGTCAGTCTGTCAGTAGGTCTTTCAGTAGGTCAGTCATTTGGTCGATCGATCAGTCAGTCAGTTAGTCAGTCTGCCAGTAGGTCAGCCAGTCAGTCAGTAGGTCATTCTGTCAGTCAGTGGGTCAGCCAGTCCGTCATTAGGTCATTCAGCAGTCACTAGGTCAGCCAATCTGTAAGTCAGTCAGTTAGTTGGTCAGTCAGCTAATCACTCAGACTGTAAGACAGCTAGTCACTCAGTCTGTCAGGCAGCTAGTCACCCAGTCAGTCAGTCAGACAGCTAGTCACTCAGTCTGTCAGACAGCTAGTCACTCAGTCAGTCAGTAGGTCAGCCAGTCAGTCAGTCAGTAGGTCAACCAGTTAGCAGGTCAAGAGATCAGTCAGTCAGTCAGTAGATCAGCCAGTCAGTCAGTAGGTCAATTTGTCATTCAGTGGGTCAGTCAGTCTGTCTTTAGGTCATCAAGTCTGTCAGTCAGCCAGTCACTCAGTAGGTCAGTCAGTTGCTCAGCCTGTCATTCACTGAGCCAGTCAGTCAGTCACTGAGTCAGTCAGTCTGTCGGTGGGTGGGTCAGTCACTGAGTCAGTCAGTCTGTCGGTGGGTGGGTCGGTCTGTGGGTGGGTCGGTCTGTGGGTGGGTCCGTCGGTCGGTCGGTCGGTCGGTCGGTCGGTCGGTAGGTTGGTCGGTCGGTCGGGTCGGGTCGGGTCGGGTCGGGTCGGGTCGGGTCGGGTCGGGTCGGTCGGTCGGTCGGTCGGTCGGTCGGTCGGTCGGTCGGTCGGTCGGTCGGTCAGTCAGTCAGTCAGTCAGTCAGTCAGTCAGTCAGTCAGTCAGTCAGTCAGTTAGTCAGTCAGTCAGTCAGTTAGTCAGTTAGTCAGCTACTCAGTCAGTCAGTCAGTCAGTCAGTCAGTCAGTCAGTCAGTCAGTCAGTCAGTCAGTCAGTCAGTCAGTCAGTCAGTCAGTCTGCCAGTAGGTCAGCCAGTCAGTCAGTAGGTCATTCTGTCAGTCTGTGGGTCAGCCAGTCCGTCATTAGGTCATTCAGCAGTCATAAGGTCAGTCAGTCAGTCAGTCAGTCAGTCAGCTAGTCAGTCAGCTAGTCAGCTAGTTAGTCAGCTAGTCACTCAGTCTGTCAGACAGCTAGTCACTCAGTAGGTTGGTCAGTCAGTCGGTCTTACCGTCGGTCGGTCAGTCAGTCACTCAGTCTGTCAGACAGCTAGTCACTCAGTCTGTCAGACATCTACTCACTCAGTCAGTCAGTATGTCAGCCAGTCAGTCAGTCAGTAAATCAGTCAGTCAGTCACAGTCAGTGAGTCAGTCACAGTAAGTGAGTCAGTCACAGTCAGTGAGTCAGTCAGTGAGTCAGTCACAGTCAGTGAGTCAGTCTGTGAGTCAGTCAGTCATTCAGTCAGTAGGTCAGTCAGTCTGTCTCTCAGTCAGTAGGTCAGTCTGTCAGTAGGTCTTTCAGTAGGTCAGTCATTTGGTCGATCGATCAGTCAGTCAGTTAGTCAGTCTGCCAGTAGGTCAGCCAGTCAGTCAGTAGGTCATTCTGTCAGTCAGTGGGTCAGCCAGTCCGTCATTAGGTCATTCAGCAGTCACTAGGTCAGCCAATCTGTAAGTCAGTCAGTTAGTTGGTCAGTCAGCTAATCACTCAGACTGTAAGACAGCTAGTCACTCAGTCTGTCAGACAGCTAGTCACCCAGTCAGTCAGTCAGACAGCTAGTCACTCAGTCTGTCAGACAGCTAGTCACTCAGTCAGTCAGTAGGTCAGCCAGTCAGTCAGTCAGTAGGTCAACCAGTTAGCAGGTCAAGAGATCAGTCAGTCAGTCAGTAGATCAGCCAGTCAGTCAGTAGGTCAATTTGTCATTCAGTGGGTCAGTCAGTCTGTCTTTAGGTCATCAAGTCTGTCAGTCAGCCAGTCACTCAGTAGGTCAGTCAGTTGCTCAGCCTGTCATTCACTGAGCCAGTCAGTCAGTCACTGAGTCAGTCAGTCTGTCGGTGGGTGGGTCAGTCACTGAGTCAGTCAGTCTGTCGGTGGGTGGGTCGGTCTGTGGGTGGGTCGGTCTGTGGGTGGGTCAGTCGGTCGGTCGGTCGGTCGGTCGGTCGGTAGGTCGGTCGGTCGGTCGGTCGGGTCGGGTCGGGTCGGGTCGGGTCGGGTCGGGTCGGGTCGGTCGGTCGGTCGGTCGGTCGGTCGGTCAGTCAGTCAGTCAGTCAGTCAGTCAGTCAGTTAGTCAGTCAGTCAGTCAGTCAGTTAGTCACTTAGTCAGCTACTCAGTCAGTCAGTCAGTCAGTCAGTCAGTCAGTCAGTCAGTCAGTCAGTCAGTCAGTCAGTCAGTCAGTCAGTCTGCCAGTAGGTCAGCCAGTCAGTCAGTAGGTCATTCTGTCAGTCTGTGGGTCAGCCAGTCCGTCATTAGGTCATTAAGCAGTCATAAGGTCAGTCAGTCAGTCAGTCAGTCAGTCAGCTAGTCAGTCAGCTAGTCAGCTAGTTAGTCAGCTAGTCACTCAGTCTGTCAGACAGCTAGTCACTCAGTAGGTTGGTCAGTCAGTCGGTCTTACCGTCGGTCGGTCAGTCAGTCACTCAGTCTGTCAGACAGCTAGTCACTCAGTCTGTCAGACATCTACTCACTCAGTCAGTCAGTATGTCAGCCAGTCAGTCAGTCAGTAAATCAGTCAGTCAGTCACAGTCAGTGAGTCAGTCACAGTAAGTGAGTCAGTCACAGTCAGTGAGTCAGTCAGTGAGTCAGTCACAGTCAGTGAGTCAGTCTGTGAGTCAGTCAGTCATTCAGTCAGTAGGTCAGTCAGTCTGTCTCTCAGTCAGTAGGTCAGTCTGTCAGTAGGTCTTTCAGTAGGTCAGTCATTTGGTCGATCGATCAGTCAGTCAGTTAGTCAGTCTGCCAGTAGGTCAGCCAGTCAGTCAGTAGGTCATTCTGTCAGTCAGTGGATCAGCCAGTCCGTCATTAGGTCATTCAGCAGTCACTAGGTCAGCCAATCTGTAAGTCAGTCAGTTAGTTGGTCAGTCAGCTAATCACTCAGACTGTAAGACAGCTAGTCACTCAGTCTGTCAGACAGCTAGTCACCCAGTCAGTCAGTCAGACAGCTAGTCACTCAGTCTGTCAGACAGCTAGTCACTCAGTCAGTCAGTAGGTCAGCCAGTCAGTCAGTCAGTAGGTCAACCAGTTAGCAGGTCAAGAGATCAGTCAGTCAGTCAGTAGATCAGCCAGTCAGTCAGTAGGTCAATTTGTCATTCAGTGGGTCAGTCAGTCTGTCTTTAGGTCATCAAGTCTGTCAGTCAGCCAGTCACTCAGTAGGTCAGTCAGTTGCTCAGCCTGTCATTCACTGAGCCAGTCAGTCAGTCACTGAGTCAGTCAGTCTGTCGGTGGGTGGGTCAGTCACTGAGTCAGTCAGTCTGTCGGTGGGTGGGTCGGTCTGTGGGTGGGTCAGTCGGTCGGTCGGTCGGTCGGTCGGTCGGTAGGTAGGTCGGTCGGGTCGGGTCGGGTCGGGTCGGGTCGGGTTGGGTCGGGTCGGGTCGGGTCGGGTCGGTCGGTCGGTCGGTCGGTCGGTCGGTCGGTCGGTCGGTCGGTCGGTCAGTCAGTCAGTCAGTCAGTCAGTCAGTCAGTTAGTCAGTCAGTCAGTCAGTCAGTTAGTCACTTAGTCAGCTACTCAGTCAGTCAGTCAGTCAGTCAGTCAGTCAGTCAGTCAGTCAGTCAGTCAGTCAGTCAGTCAGTCAGTCTGCCAGTAGGTCAGCCAGTCAGTCAGTAGGTCATTCTGTCAGTCTGTGGGTCAGCCAGTCCGTCATTAGGTCATTCAGCAGTCATAAGGTCAGTCAGTCAGTCAGTCAGTCAGTCAGCTAGTCAGTCAGCTAGTCAGCTAGTTAGTCAGCTAGTCACTCAGTCTGTCAGACAGCTAGTCACTCAGTAGGTTGGTCAGTCAGTCGGTCTTACCGTCGGTCGGTCAGTCAGTCACTCAGTCTGTCAGACAGCTAGTCACTCAGTCTGTCAGACATCTACTCACTCAGTCAGTCAGTATGTCAGCCAGTCAGTCAGTCAGTAAATCAGTCAGTCAGTCACAGTCAGTGAGTCAGTCACAGTAAGTGAGTCAGTCACAGTCAGTGAGTCAGTCAGTGAGTCAGTCACAGTCAGTGAGTCAGTCTGTGAGTCAGTCAGTCAGTCATTCAGTCAGTAGGTCAGTCAGTCTGTCTCTCAGTCAGTAGGTCAGTCTGTCAGTAGGTCTTTCAGTAGGTCAGTCATTTGGTCGATCGATCAGTCAGTCAGTTAGTCAGTCTGCCAGTAGGTCAGCCAGTCAGTCAGTAGGTCATTCTGTCAGTCAGTGGGTCAGCCAGTCCGTCATTAGGTCATTCAGCAGTCACTAGGTCAGCCAATCTGTAAGTCAGTCAGTTAGTTGGTCAGTCAGCTAATCACTCAGACTGTAAGACAGCTAGTCACTCAGTCTGTCAGACAGCTAGTCACCCAGTCAGTCAGTCAGACAGCTAGTCACTCAGTCTGTCAGACAGCTAGTCACTCAGTCAGTCAGTAGGTCAGCCAGTCAGTCAGTCAGTAGGTCAACCAGTTAGCAGGTCAAGAGATCAGTCAGTCAGTCAGTAGATCAGCCAGTCAGTCAGTAGGTCAATTTGTCATTCAGTGGGTCAGTCAGTCTGTCTTTAGGTCATCAAGTCTGTCAGTCAGCCAGTCACTCAGTAGGTCAGTCAGTTGCTCAGCCTGTCATTCACTGAGCCAGTCAGTCAGTCACTGAGTCAGTCAGTCTGTCGGTGGGTGGGTCAGTCACTGAGTCAGTCAGTCTGTCGGTGGGTGGGTCGGTCTGCGGGTGGGTCGGTCTGTGGGTGGGTCAGTCGGTCGGTCGGTCGGTCGGTAGGTCGGTCGGTCGGTCGGGTCGGGTCGGGTCGGGTCGGGTCGGGTCGGGTCGGGTCGGGTCGGGTCGGGTCGGGTCGGGTCGGGTCGGTCGGTCGGTCGGTCGGTCGGTCGGTCGGTCGGTCGGTCGGTCGGTCAGTCAGTCAGTCAGTCAGTCAGTCAGTCAGTCAGTCAGTCAGTCAGTCAGTCAGTCAGTCAGTTAGTCAGTCAGTCAGTCAGTTAGTCAGTTAGTCAGCTACTCAGTCAGTCAGTCAGTCAGTCAGTCAGTCAGTCAGTCAGTCAGTCAGTCAGTCAGTCAGTCAGTCAGTCAGTCAGTCAGTCAGTCAGTCTGCCAGTAGGTCAGCCAGTCAGTCAGTAGGTCATTCTGTCAGTCTGTGGGTCAGCCAGTCCGTCATTAGGTCATTCAGCAGTCATAAGGTCAGTCAGTCAGTCAGTCAGTCAGTCAGCTAGTCAGTCAGCTAGTCAGCTAGTTAGTCAGCTAGTCACTCAGTCTGTCAGACAGCTAGTCACTCAGTAGGTTGGTCAGTCAGTCGGTCTTACCGTCGGTCGGTCAGTCAGTCACTCAGTCTGTCAGACAGCTAGTCACTCAGTCTGTCAGACATCTACTCACTCAGTCAGTCAGTATGTCAGCCAGTCAGTCAGTCAGTAAATCAGTCAGTCAGTCACAGTCAGTGAGTCAGTCACAGTAAGTGAGTCAGTCACAGTCAGTGAGTCAGTCAGTGAGTCAGTCACAGTCAGTGAGTCAGTCTGTGAGTCAGTCAGTCATTCAGTCAGTAGGTCAGTCAGTCTGTCTCTCAGTCAGTAGGTCAGTCTGTCAGTAGGTCTTTCAGTAGGTCAGTCATTTGGTCGATCGATCAGTCAGTCAGTTAGTCAGTCTGCCAGTAGGTCAGCCAGTCAGTCAGTAGGTCATTCTGTCAGTCAGTGGGTCAGCCAGTCCGTCATTAGGTCATTCAGCAGTTACTAGGTCAGCCAATCTGTAAGTCAGTCAGTTAGTTGGTCAGTCAGCTAATCACTCAGACTGTAAGACAGCTAGTCACTCAGTCTGTCAGACAGCTAGTCACCCAGTCAGTCAGTCAGACAGCTAGTCACTCAGTCTGTCAGACAGCTAGTCACTCAGTCAGTCAGTAGGTCAGCCAGTCAGTCAGTCAGTAGGTCAACCAGTTAGCAGGTCAAGAGATCAGTCAGTCAGTCAGTAGATCAGCCAGTCAGTCAGTAGGTCAATTTGTCATTCAGTGGGTCAGTCAGTCTGTCTTTAGGTCATCAAGTCTGTCAGTCAGCCAGTCACTCAGTAGGTCAGTCAGTTGCTCAGCCTGTCATTCACTGAGCCAGTCAGTCAGTCACTGAGTCAGTCAGTCTGTCGGTAGGTGGGTCAGTCACTGAGTCAGTCAGTCTGTCGGTGGGTGGGTCGGTCTGTGGGTGGGTCGGTCTGTGGGTGGGTCCGTCGGTCGGTCGGTCGGTCGGTCGGTCGGTAGGTTGGTCGGTCGGTCGGGTCGGGTCGGGTCGGGTCGGGTCGGGTTGGGTCGGGTCGGGTCGGGTCGGGTCGGTCGGTCGGTCGGTCGGTCGGTCGGTCGGTCGGTCGGTCGGTCGGTCGGTCAGTCGGTCAGTCAGTCAGTCAGTCAGTCAGTCAGTTAGTCAGTCAGTCAGTCAGTCAGTTAGTCAGTTAGTCAGCTACTCAGTCAGTCAGTCAGTCAGTCAGTCAGTCAGTCAGTCAGTCAGTCAGTCAGTCAGTCAGTCAGTCAGTCAGTCAGTCTGCCAGTAGGTCAGCCAGTCAGTCAGTAGGTCATTCTGTCAGTCTGTGGGTCAGCCAGTCCGTCATTAGGTCATTCAGCAGTCATAAGGTCAGTCAGTCAGTCAGTCAGTCAGTCAGCTAGTCAGTCAGCTAGTCAGCTAGTTAGTCAGCTAGTCACTCAGTCTGTCAGACAGCTAGTCACTCAGTAGGTTGGTCAGTCAGTCGGTCTTACCGTCGGTCGGTCAGTCAGTCACTCAGTCTGTCAGACAGCTAGTCACTCAGTCTGTCAGACATCTACTCACTCAGTCAGTCAGTATGTCAGCCAGTCAGTCAGTCAGTAAATCAGTCAGTCAGTCACAGTCAGTGAGTCAGTCACAGTAAGTGAGTCAGTCACAGTCAGTGAGTCAGTCAGTGAGTCAGTCACAGTCAGTGAGTCAGTCTGTGAGTCAGTCAGTCAGTCATTCAGTCAGTAGGTCAGTCAGTCTGTCTCTCAGTCAGTAGGTCAGTCTGTCAGTAGGTCTTTCAGTAGGTCAGTCATTTGGTCGATCGATCAGTCAGTCAGTTAGTCAGTCTGCCAGTAGGTCAGCCAGTCAGTCAGTAGGTCATTCTGTCAGTCAGTGGGTCAGCCAGTCCGTCATTAGGTCATTCAGCAGTCACTAGGTCAGCCAATCTGTAAGTCAGTCAGTTAGTTGGTCAGTCAGCTAATCACTCAGACTGTAAGACAGCTAGTCACTCAGTCTGTCAGACAGCTAGTCACCCAGTCAGTCAGACAGCTAGTCACTCAGTCTGTCAGACAGCTAGTCACTCAGTCAGTCAGTAGGTCAGCCAGTCAGTCAGTCAGTAGGTCAACCAGTTAGCAGGTCAAGAGATCAGTCAGTCAGTCAGTAGATCAGCCAGTCAGTCAGTAGGTCAATTTGTCATTCAGTGGGTCAGTCAGTCTGTCTTTAGGTCATCAAGTCTGTCAGTCAGCCAGTCACTCAGTAGGTCAGTCAGTTGCTCAGCCTGTCATTCACTGAGCCAGTCAGTCAGTCACTGAGTCAGTCAGTCTGTCGGTGGGTGGGTCAGTCACTGAGTCAGTCAGTCTGTCGGTGGGTGGGTCGGTCTGTGGGTGGGTCGGTCTGTGGGTGGGTCAGTCGGTCGGTCGGTCGGTCGGTCGGTCGGTCGGTCGGTAGGTCGGTCGGTCGGGTCGGGTCGGGTCGGGTCGGGTCGGGTCGGGTTGGGTCGGGTCGGGTCGGGTCGGGTCGGTCGGTCGGTCGGTCGGTCGGTCGGTCGGTCGGTCGGTCGGTCGGTCGGTCAGTCAGTCAGTCAGTCAGTCAGTCAGTCAGTCAGTCAGTCAGTCAGTCAGTTAGTCAGTCAGTCAGTCAGTCAGTTAGTCAGTTAGTCAGCTACTCAGTCAGTCAGTCAGTCAGTCAGTCAGTCAGTCAGTCAGTCAGTCAGTCAGTCAGTCAGTCAGTCAGTCAGTCAGTCAGTCAGTCAGTCAGTCAGTCAGTCAGTCTGCCAGTAGGTCAGCCAGTCAGTCAGTAGGTCATTCTGTCAGTCTGTGGGTCAGCCAGTCCGTCATTAGGTCATTCAGCAGTCATAAGGTCAGTCAGTCAGTCAGTCAGTCAGTCAGCTAGTCAGTCAGCTAGTCAGCTAGTTAGTCAGCTAGTCACTCAGTCTGTCAGACAGCTAGTCACTCAGTAGGTTGGTCAGTCAGTCGGTCTTACCGTCGGTCGGTCAGTCAGTCACTCAGTCTGTCAGACAGCTAGTCACTCAGTCTGTCAGATATCTACTCACTCAGTCAGTCAGTATGTCAGCCAGTCAGTCAGTCAGTAAATCAGTCAGTCAGTCACAGTCAGTGAGTCAGTCACAGTAAGTGAGTCAGTCACAGTCAGTGAGTCAGTCAGTGAGTCAGTCACAGTCAGTGAGTCAGTCTGTGAGTCAGTCAGTCAGTCATTCAGTCAGTAGGTCAGTCAGTCTGTCTCTCAGTCAGTAGGTCAGTCTGTCAGTAGGTCTTTCAGTAGGTCAGTCATTTGGTCGATCGATCAGTCAGTCAGTTAGTCAGTCTGCCAGTAGGTCAGCCAGTCAGTCAGTAGGTCATTCTGTCAGTCAGTGGGTCAGCCAGTCCGTCATTAGGTCATTCAGCAGTCACTAGGTCAGCCAATCTGTAAGTCAGTCAGTTAGTTGGTCAGTCAGCTAATCACTCAGACTGTAAGACAGCTAGTCACTCAGTCTGTCAGACAGCTAGTCACCCAGTCAGTCAGTCAGACAGCTAGTCACTCAGTCTGTCAGACAGCTAGTCACTCAGTCAGTCAGTAGGTCAGCCAGTCAGTCAGTCAGTAGGTCAACCAGTTAGCAGGTCAAGAGATCAGTCAGTCAGTCAGTAGATCAGCCAGTCAGTCAGTAGGTCAATTTGTCATTCAGTGGGTCAGTCAGTCTGTCTTTAGGTCATCAAGTCTGTCAGTCAGCCAGTCACTCAGTAGGTCAGTCAGTTGCTCAGCCTGTCATTCACTGAGCCAGTCAGTCAGTCACTGAGTCAGTCAGTCTGTCGGTGGGTGGGTCAGTCACTGAGTCAGTCAGTCTGTCGGTGGGTGGGTCGGTCTGTGGGTGGGTCGGTCTGTGGGTGGGTCAGTCGGTCGGTCGGTCGGTCGGTAGGTCGGTCGGTCGGTCGGGTCGGGTCGGGTCGGGTCGGGTCGGGTCGGGTCGGGTCGGGTCGGTCGGTCGGTCGGTCGGTCGGTCGGTCGGTCGGTCGGTCGGTCAGTCAGTCAGTCAGTCAGTCAGTCAGTCAGTCAGTCAGTCAGTTAGTCAGTCAGTCAGTCAGTTAGTCAGTTAGTCAGCTACTCAGTCAGTCAGTCAGTCAGTCAGTCAGTCAGTCAGTCAGTCAGTCAGTCAGTCAGTCAGTCAGTCAGTCAGTCAGTCAGTCAGTCAGTCAGTCAGTCTGCCAGTAGGTCAGCCAGTCAGTCAGTAGGTCATTCTGTCAGTCTGTGGGTCAGCCAGTCCGTCATTAGGTCATTCAGCAGTCATAAGGTCAGTCAGTCAGTCAGTCAGTCAGTCAGTCAGCT